>JABBCR010000463.1:0-68512 GCA_014849445.1 Cercopithecus mona | reverse complement strand
GCTTCAAATATCCCTTTGCAAATTCCACAAGAACAGTCGTAGCAAACGGCTTCTGGAGGTTAAGATGTAACTCTGTGAGATGAATTAACAGAACACAGAGCAGTTTCTCAGAAAGCTTCTTTCCAGTTTTGAACGGAAGATATTTCCTTTTTCACGATAGCCCTCTATGGGCTTCCAAATATCCCTTTGCCAATTCCACAAGAACAGCCTTAGCGAAAGGCTTCTTGAAGGGAAAGATGTAACTCTCTGAGATGAATTAACAGAACACAGAGCAGTTTCTCAGAAAGCTTCTTTCCAGTTTTGAACGGAAGATATTTCCTTTTTCACCATAGCCCTCTATGGGCTTCCAAATATCCCTTTGCCAATTCCACAAGAACAGCCTTAGCGAAAGGCTTCTTGAAGGGAAAGATGTAACTGTGTGAGATTAATTAACAGAACACAGAGCAGTTTCTCAGAAAGCTTCTTTCCAGTTTTGAACGGAAGATATTTCCTTTTTCACCATAGCCCTCTATGGGCTTCCAAATATCCCTTTGCCAATTCCACAAGAACAGCCTTAGCGAAAGGCTTCTTGAAGGGAAAGATGTAACTCTGTGAGATGAATTAACAGAACCCAGAGCAGTTTCTCAGAAAGCTTCTTTCCAGTTTTGAACGGAAGATATTTCCTTTTTCACCATAGCCCTCTATGGGCTTCCAAATATCCCTTTGCCAATTCCACAAGAACAGCCTTAGCGAAAGGCTTCTTGAAGGGAAACATGTAACTCTGTGAGATGAATTAACAGAACACAGAGCAGTTTCTCAGAAAGCTTCTTTCCAGTTTTGAACGGAAGATATTTCCTTTTTCACCATAGCCCTCTATGGGCTTCCAAATATCCCTTTGCCAATTCCACAAGAACAGCCTTAGCGAAAGGCTTCTTGAAGGGAAAGATGTAACTGTGAGATGAATTAACAGAACACAGAGCAGTTTCTCAGAAAGCTTCTTTCCAGTTTTGAACGGAAGATATTTCCTTTTTCACCATAGCCCTCTAAGGGCTTCCAAATATCCCTTTGCCAATTCCACAAGAACAGCCTTAGCGAAAGGCTTCTTGAAGGGAAAGATGTAACTCTGTGAGATGAATTAACAGAACACAGAGCAGTTTCTCAGAAAGCTTCTTTCCAGTTTTGAACGGAAGATATTTCCTTTTTCACCATAGTCCTCTAAGGGCTTCCAAATATCCCTTTGCCAATTCCACAAGAACAGCCTTAGCGAAAGGCTTCTTGAAGGGAAAGATGTAACTCTGAGAGATGAATTAACAGAACACAGAGCAGTTTCTCAGAAAGCTTCTTTCCAGTTTTTGCCCATTCTGTATGATATTGGCTGTGGGTTTGTCATAAATAGCTCTTATGATTTTGAGGTACGTTCCATCAATACCGAATTTATTGAGCGTTTTTAGCATGAAGGGCTGTTGAATTTTGTCAAAAGCCTTTTCTGCATCGATTGAGATAATCATGTGGTTCTTGTCTTTGGTTCTGTTTATATGCTGGATTATGTTTATTGATTTGCGAATGTTGAACCAGCCTTGCATCCCAGGGATGAAGCCCACTTGATCATGGTGGATAAGCTTTTTGATGTGCTGCTGAATCCGGTTTGCCAGTATTTTATTGAGGATTTTTGCATCGATGTTCATCAGGGATATTGGTCTAAAATTCTCTTTTTTTGTTGTGTCTCTGCCAGGCTTTGGTATCAGGATGATGTTGGCCTCATAAAATGAGTTAGGGAGGATTCCCTCTTTTTCTATTGATTGGAATAGTTTCAGAAGGAATGGTACCAGCTCCTCCTTGTACCTCTGGTAGAATTCAGCTGTGAATCCATCTGGTCCTGGACTTTTTTTGGTTGGTAGGCTATTAATTATTGCCTCAATTTCAGAGCCTACTATTGGTCTATTCAGGGATTCAACTTCTTCCTGGTTTAGTCTTGGAAGAGTGTAAGTGTCCAGGAAATTATCCATTTCTTCTAGATTTTCCAGTTTATTTGCGTAGAGGTGTTTATAGTATTCTCTGATGGTAGTTTGTATTTCTGTGGGGTCGGTGGTGATATCCCCTTTATCATTTTTAATTGCGTCGATCTCAGACCACAGTGCAATCAAATTAGAACTCAGGGCTAAGAAACTCAATCAAAACCGCTCAACTACATGGAAACTGAACAACCTGCTCCTGAATGACTACTGGGTACATAACGAAATGAAGGCAGAAATAAAGATGTTCTTTGAAACCAACGAGAACAAAGATACAACATACCAGAATCTCTGGGACACATTTAAAGCAGTGTGTAGAGGGAAATTTATAGCACTAAATGCCCACAAGAGAAAGCAGGAAAGATCTAAAATTGACACTCTAACATCGCAATTAAAAGAACACAGAGCAGTTTCTCAGAAAGCTTCTTTCCAGTTTTGAACGGAAGATATTTCCTTTTTCACCATAGCCCTCTAAGGTCATCCAAATATCACTTTCCAAATTCCACAAGAACAGTCTTAGCGAAAGGCTTCTTGAGAGGAAAGCTATAACTCCCTGAGATGAATTAAGAAAACACAAAGCAATTTCTCAGAAAGCTTCTTTCCAGTTTTTAACGGAATATATTTCCTTTTTCACCATTGCCCTCTAAGGGCTTCCAAATATCCCTTTGCCAATTCCACAAGAACAGCCTTAGCGAAAGGCTTCTTGAAGGGAAAGATGTAACTCTGTGAGATGAATTAACAGAACACAGAGCAGTTTCTCAGAAAGCTTCTTTCCAGTTTTGAACGGAAGATATTTCCCTTTTCACCATAGCCCTCTATGGGCTTCCAAATATCCCTTTGCCAATTCCACAAGAACAGCCTTAGCGAAAGGCTTCTTGAAGGGAAAGATGTAACTCTGTGAGATGAATTAACAGAACACAGAGCAGTTTCTCAGAAAGCTTCTTTCCAGTTTTGAACGGAAGATATTTCCTTTTTCACCATAGCCCTCTATGGGCTTCCAAATATGCCTTTGCCAATTCCACAAGAACAGCCTTAGCGAAAGGCTTCTTGAAGGGAAAGATGTAACTCTGTGAGATGAATTAACAGAACACAGAGCAGTTTCTCAGAAAGCTTCTTTCCAGTTTGGAACGGAAGATATTTCCTTTTTCACCATAGCCCTCTATGGGCTTTCAAATATCCCTTTGCCAATTCCACAAGAACAGCCTTAGCGAAAGGCTTCTTGAAGGGAAAGATGTAACTCTGTGAGATGAATTAACAGAACACAGAGCAGTTTCTCAGAAAGCTTCTTTCCAGTTTTGAACGGAAGATATTTCCTTTTTCAGCATAGCCCTCTATGGGCTTTCAAATATCCCTTTGCCAATTCCACAAGAACAGCCTTAGCGAAAGGCTTCTTGAAGGGAAAGATGTAACTCTGTGAGATGAATTAACAGAACACAGAGCAGTTTCTCAGAAAGCTTCTTTCCAGTTTTGAACGGAAGATATTTCCTTTTTCACCATAGCCCTCTATGGGCTTCCAAATATCCCTTTGCCAATTCCACAAGAACAGCCTTAGCGAACGGCTTCTTGAAGGGAAAGATGTAACTCTGTGAGATGAATTAACAGAACACAGAGCAGTTTCTCAGAAAGCTTCTTTCCAGTTTTGAACGGAAGATATTTCCTTTTTCACCATAGCCCTCTATGGGCTTCCAAATATCCCGTTGCCAATTCCACAAGAACAGCCTTAGCGAAAGGCTTCTTGAAGGGAAAGATGTAACTCTGTGAGATGAATTAACAGAACACAGAGCAGTTTCTCAGAAAGCTTCTTTCCAGTTTTGAACGGAAGATATTTCCTTTTTCACCATAGCCCTCTAAGGGCTTCCAAATATCCCTTTGCCAATTCCACAAGAACAGCCTTAGCGAAAGGCTTCTTGAAGGGAAAGATGTAACTCTGTGAGATGAATTAACAGAACACAGAGCAGTTTCTCAGAAAGCTTCTTTCGAGTTTTGAACGGAAGATATTTCCTTTTTCACCATAGCCCTCTATGGGCTTCCAAATATCCCTTTGCCAATTCCACAAGAACAGCCTTAGCGAAAGGCTTCTTAAAGGGAAAGATGTAACTCTGTGAGATGAATTAACAGAACACAGAGCAGTTTCTCAGAAAGCTTCTTTCCAGTTTTGAACGGAAGATATTTCCTTTTTCAAAGTAGCCCTCTATGGGCTTCCAAATATCACTTTGAAAATTCCACAAGAACGGTCTTAACGGAGGCTTCTTGAAGGGAAAGATGTAACTCTGTGAGATGAATTCACAGAACACAGAGCAGTTTCTCAGAAAGCCTCTTTCCAGTTTTGAACGGAAGATATTTCCTTTTTCACCATAGCCCTCTATGGGCTTCCAAATATCCCTTTGCCAATTCCACAAGAACAGCCTTAGCGAAAGGCTTCTTGAAGGGAAAGATGTAACTCTGTGAGATGAATGAACAGAACACAGAGCAGTTTCTCAGAAAGCTTCTTTCCAGTTTTGAACGGAAGATATTTCCTTTTTCACCATAGCCCTCTATGTTCTTCCAAATATCCCTTTGCCAATTCCACAAGAACAGCCTTAGCGAAAGGCTTCTTGAAGGGAAAGATGTAACTCTGTGAGATGAATTAACAGAACACTTAGCAGTTTCTCAGAAAGCTTCTTTCCAGTTTTGAACGGAAGATATTTCCTTTTTCACCATAGCCCTCTATGGGCTTCCAAATATCCCTTTGCAAATTCCACAAGAACAGCCTTAGCGAAAGGCTTCTTGAAGGGAAAGATGTAACTCTGTGAGATGAATTAACAGAACACAGAGCAGTTTCTCAGAAAGCTTCTTTCCATTTTTGAACGGAAGATATTTCCTTTTTCACCATAGCCCTCTATGGGCTTCCAAATATCCCTTTGCCAATTCCACAAGAACAGCCTTAGCGAAAGGCTTCTTGAAGGGAAAGATGTAACTCTGTGAGATGAATTAACAGAACACAGAGCAGTTTCTCAGAAAGCTTCTTTCCAGTTTTGAACGGAAGATATTTCCTTTTTCACCCTTGCCTTCTATGGGCTTCCAAATATCACTTTGCCAATTCCACAAGAACAGCCTTAGCGAAAGGCTTCTTGAAGGGAAAGATGTAACTCTGTGAGATGAATTAACAGAACACATAGCAGTTTCTCAGAAAGCTTCTTTCCAGTTTTGAACGGAAGATATTTCCTTTTTCACCATAGCCCTCTATGGGCTTCCAAATATCACTTTGCCAATTCCACAAGAACAGCCTTAGCGAAAGGCTTCTTGAAGGGAAAGATGTAACTCTGTGAGATGAATTAACAGAACACAGAGCAGTTTCTCAGAAAGCTTCTTTCCAGTTTTGAACGGAAGATATTTCCTTTTTCACCATAGCCCTCTATGGGCTTCCAAATATCCCTTTGCCAATTCCACAAGAACAGCCTTAGCGAAAGGCTTCTTGAAGGGAAATTTGTAACTCTGTGAGATGAATTAACAGAACACAGAGCAGTTTCTCAGAAAGCTTCTTTCCAGTTTTGAACGGAAGATATTTCCTTTTTCACCATAGCCCTCTATGGGCTTCCAAATATCCCTTTGCCAATTCCACAAGAACAGCCTTAGCGAAAGGCTTCTTGAAGGGAAAGATGTAACTCTGTCAGATGAATTAAAAGAACACAGAGCAGTTTCTCAGAAAGCTTCTTTCCAGTTTTGAACGGAAGATATTTCCTTTTTCACCATAGCCCTCTATGGGCTTCCAAATATCCCTTTGCCAATTCCACAAGAACAGCCTTAGCGAAAGGACTTTTGAGGGGAAAGCTGTAACACTGTGAGATGAATTAACAGAACACAAAGCAGTTTCTCAGAAAGCTTCTTTCCAGTTTTTAACGGAAGATATTTCCTTTTTCACCATAGCCCTCTATGGGCTTTCAAATATCACTTTGCAAATTCCACAAGAACAGTCTTAGCGAAAGGCTTCTTGAGGGGAAAGCTGTAACTCTGTGAGATGAATTAACAGAACACAAAGCAGTTTCTCAGAATGCTTCTTTTCAGTTTTTATCTTAGGATATTTCCTTTTTCACCGTAGCCCTCTATGGGCTTCCAAATATCACTTTGCAAATTCCACAAGATCAGTCTTAGCGATAGGTTTCTTGAGGGGAAAGCTGTAACTCTGTGAGACTAATTAATGGAACACAAAGCAGTCTCCCAGAAAGCTTCTTTCCAGCTTTTTAAGGAAGATATTTCCTTTTCACCACATCTCTCTATGTGCTTCCAAATATTTCTTTGCAAATTCCACAAGAACAGTCTTAGCGAAAGGCTTCTTGAGGGGAAAGCTGTAACTCTGTGAGATGAATTAATTGAACACAAAGCTGTCTCTCCGAAAGCTTCTTTCCAGCTTTTTAAGGAAGATATTTCCTTTATCACCATAGCCCTCTATGGGCTTCGAAATATCACTTTGCAAATTCCACAAGAACAGTCTTAGGGAAAGGCTTCCTGAGTGGAAAGCTGTAACTCTTTGACATGAATTAACAGAACACAAGGCAGTTTCTCAGAAAGCTTCTTTCCAGTTTTTAACGGAAGTTTTTCCCTTTTCACCAGAGCCCATTACGGGCTTCCCAATATCCCTTTGCAAATTCCTCAAGAACAGTATTAGCGAAGGCTTCTTGAGGGAGAAGCTGTAATTCTGTGAGATGAATTAACAGAACACAGAGCAGTTTCTCAGAAAGCTTCTTTCCAGTTTTGAACGGAAGATATTTCCTTTTTCACCACAGCCCTATATGGGCTTCCAAATATCCCTTTGCCAATTCCACAAGAACAGCCTTAGCGAAAGGCTTCTTGAAGGGAAAGATGTAACTCTGTGAGATGAATTAACAGAACACAGAGCAGTTTCTCAGAAAGCTTCTTTCCAGTTTTTAACGGAAGATATTTCCTTTTTCACCATAGCCCTCTATGGGCTTCCAAATATCCCTTTGCCAATTCCACAAGAACAGCCTTAGCGAAAGGCTTCTTGAAGGTAAAGATGTAACTCTGTGAGATGAATTAACAGAACACAGAGCAGTTTCTCAGAAAGCTTCTTTCCAGTTTTGAACGGAAGATATTTCCTTTTTCACCATAGCCCTCTATGGGCTCCAAATATCCCTTTGCCAATTCCACAAGAACAGCCTTAGCGAAAGGCTTCTTGAAGGGAAAGATGTAACTCTGTGAGATGAATTAACAGAACACAGAGCAGTTTCTCAGAAAGCTTCTTTCCAGTTTTGAACGGAAGATATTTCCTTTTTCACCATAGCCCTCTATGGGCTTCCAAATATCCCTTTGCCAATTCCACAAGAACAGCCTTAGCGAAAGGCTTCTTGAAGGGAACGATGTAACTCTGTGAGATGAATTAACAGAACACAGAGCAGTTTCTCAGAAAGCTTCTTTCCAGTTTTGAACGGAAGATATTTCCTTTTTCACCATAGCCCTCTATGGGCTTCCAAATATCACTTTGAAAATAACACAAGAACAGTCTTAGTGAAAGGCTTCTTGAGGGGAAAGCTGTAACTCTGAGATATGTATTCAAAGAACACAAAGCAGTTTCTCAGAAAGCTTCTTTTCAATTTGTAACTAAGGATATTTCCTTTTTCACCATAGCCCTCTATGGGCTTCCAAATATCAATTTGCAAATTCCACAAGAACAGTCTTAGCGAAAGGCTTCTTGAGGGGGAAGCTGTAACGCTGTGGGATGAATTAACAGAACACAGAGCAGTTTCTCAGAAAGCTTCTTTCCAGTTTTGAACGGAAGATATTTGCTTTTTCACCATAGCCCTCTATGGGCTTCCAAATATCCCTTTGCCAATTCCACAAGAACAGCCTTAGCGAAAGGCTTCTTGAAGGGAAAGATGTAACTCTGTGAGATGAATTAACAGAACACAGAGCAGTTTCTCAGAAAGCTTCTTTCCAGTTTTGAACGGAAGATATTTCCTTTTCCACCAGAGCCCTCTATGGGCTTCCAAATATCCCTTTGCCAATTCCACAAGAACAGCCTTAGCGAAAGGCTTCTTGAAGGGAAAGATGTAACTCTGTGAGATGAATTAACAGAACACAGAGCAGTTTCTCAGAAAGCTTCTTTCCAGTTTTTAACGGAAGATATTTCCTTTTTCACCATAGCCCTCTATGGGCTTCCAAATATCACTTTGCAAATTCCACAAGAACAGTCTTAGCGAAAGGCTTCTTGAGGGAAAGCTGTAACTCTGTGAGATGAATTAACAGAACACAAAGCAGTTTCTCAGAAAGCTTCTTTCCAGTTTTTAACTGAAGATATTTCCTTTTCACCATAGCCCTCTATGGGCTTCCAAATATCACTTTGCAAATTCCACAAGAACAGTCTTAGCGAAAGGATTCTTGAGGGGAAAGCTGTAACTCTGTGAGACGACTTAACAGAACACAAAGCAGTTTCTCAGAAAGCTTCTTTCCAGTTTTTATCTGATGGCATTTCCTTTATCACCAAAGCAAACTATGGGCTTCCGAATATCACTTCATAAATTCCCCAAGAACAGTCTTAGCGGAAGTCTTTTTGTGGGGAAAGCTGTAACTCTGTGAGATGAATTAACAGAACACAAAGCAGTTTCTCAGGAAGCTTCTTTTCGGTTTCTAACTGAAGATATTTCCTTTTTCACCATAGCCCTCTAAGGGCTTCCAAATATCACTTTCCAAATTCCACAAGAACATTCTTAGCGAATGGCTTCTTGAGGGGAAAGCTGTAACCCTATGAGATGAATTAACAGAACACGAAGCAGTTTCTCAGAAAGCTTCCTTTCAGTTTTTAACTACAGATATTTCCTGTTTCACCATAGCTCTCTGTGGGATTCCAAATATCACTTTGCAAATTCCACAAGAACTGTCGTAGCGAAAGGCTTCTTGAGGGGAAAGCTGTAACACTGTGAGATGTATTAACAGAACACAGAGCAGTTTCTCAGAAAGCTTCTTTCCAGTTTTGAACGGAAGATATTTCCTTTTTCACCATAGCCCTCTACGGGCTTCCAAATATCCCTTTGCCAATTCCACAAGAACAGCCTTAGCGAAAGGCTTCTTGAAGGGAAAGATGTAACTCTGTGGGATGAATTAACAGAACACAGAGCAGTTTCTCAGAAAGCTTCTTTCCAGTTTTGAACGGAAGATATTTCCTTTTTCACCATAGCCCTCTATGGGCTTCCAAATATCCCTTTGCCAATTCCACAAGAACAGCCTTAGCGAAAGGCTTCTTGAAGGGAAAGATGTAACTCTGTGAGATGTATTAACAGAACACAGAGCAGTTTCTCAGAAAGCTTCTTTCCAGTTTTGAACGGAAGATATTTCCTTTTTCACCATAGCCCTCTATGGGCTTCCAAATATCCCTTTGCCAATTCCACAAGAACAGCCTTAGCGAAAGGCTTCTTGAAGGGAAAGATGTAACTCTGTGAGATGAATTAACAGAACACAGAGCAGTTTCTCAGAAATCTTCTTTCCAGTTTTGAACGGAAGATATTTCCTTTTTCACCATAGCCCTCTATGGGATTCCAAATATCACTTTGCCAATTCCACAAGAACAGCCTTAGCGAAAGGCTTCTAGAGGGGAAAGCTGTAACTCTGTGAGATGAATTAACAGAACACAAAGCAGTTTCTCAGAAAGCTTCTTTCCAGTTTTGAACGGAAGATATTTCCTTTTTCACCGGAGCCCTCTATGGGCTTCCAAATATCCCTTTGCCAATTCCACAAGAACAGCCTTAGCGAAAGGCTTCTTGAAGGGAAAGATGTAACTCTGTGAGATGAGTTAACAGAACACAGAGCAGTTTCTCAGAAAGCTTCTTTCCAGTTTTGAACGGAAGATATTTCCTTTTTCACCATAGCCCTCTATGGGCTTCCAAATATCACTTTGCAAATTCCACAAGAACAGTCTTAGTGAAAGGCTTCTTGAGGGGAAAGCTGTAACTCTGTGAGATGAATTAACAGAACACAAAGTAGTTTCTCAGAAAGCTTCTTTTCAGTTTTTATCTTAGGATATTTCCTTTTTCACCATAGCCCTTTATGGGCTAGAAATATCACTTTGCAAATTCCACAAGAACAGTCTTAGTGAAATGTTTATTGAGGGGAAAGCTGTAACTCTGTGAGATGAATTAACAGAACACAGAGCAGTTTCTCAGAAAGCTTCTTTCCAGTTTTGAACGGAAGATATTTCCTTTTTCACCATAGCCCCCTAAGGGCTTCCAAATATCCCTTTGCCAATTCCACAAGAACAGCCTTAGCGAAAGGCTTCTTGAAGGGAAAGATGTAACTCTTTGAGATGAATTAACAGAACACAGAGCAGTTTCTCAGAAAGCTTCTTTCCAGTTTTGAACGGAAGATATTTCCTTTTTCACCATAGCCTTCTAAGGGCTTCCAAATATCCCTTTGCCAATTCCACAAGAACAGCCTTAGCGAAAGGCTTCTTGAAGGGAAAGATGTAACTCTGTGAGATGAATTAACAGAACACAGAGCAGTTTCTCAGAAAGCTTCTTTCCAGTTTTGAACGGAAGATATTTCCTTTTTCACCATAGCCCTCTACGGGCTTCCAAATATCCCTTTGCCAATTCCACAAGAACAGCCTTAGCGAAAAGCTTCTTGAAGGGAAAGATGTAACTCTGTGAGATGAATTAACAGAACACAGAGCAGTTTCTCAGAAAGCTTCTTTCCAGTTTTGAACGGAAGATATTTCCTTTTTCACCATAGCCCTCTATGGGCTTCCAAATATCCCTTTGCCAATTCCACAAGAACAGCCTTAGCGAAAGGCTTCTTGAAGTGAAAGATGTAACTCTGTGAGATGAATTAACAGAACACAGAGCAGTTTCTCAGAAATCTTCTTTCCAGTTTTGAACGGAAGATATTTCCTTTTTCACCATAGCCCTCTATGGGCTTCCAAATATCCCTTTGCCAATTCCACAAGAACAGCCTTAGCGAAAGGCTTCTTGAGGGAAAGATGTAACTCTGTGAGATGAATTAACAGAACACAGAGCAGTTTCTCAGAAAGCTTCTTTCCAGTTTTGAACGGAAGATATTTCCTTTTTCACCATAGCCCTCTATGGGCTTCCAAATATCCCTTTGCCAATTCCACAAGAAGAGCCTTAGTGAAAGGCTTCCTGAAGGGAAAGATGTAACTCTGTGAGATGAATTAACAGAACACAGAGCAGTTTCTCAGAAAGCTTCTTTCCAGTTTTGAACGGAAGATATTTCCTTTTTCACCATAGCCCTCTATGGGCTTCCAAATATCGCTTTGCCAATTCCACAAGAACAGCCTTAGCGAAAGGCTTCTTGAAGGGAAAGATGTAACTCTGTGAGATGAATTAACAGAACACAGAGCAGTTTCTCAGAAAGCTTCTTTCCAGTTTTGAACGGAAGATATTTCGTTTTTCACCATAGCCCTCTATGGGCTTCCAAATATCCCTTTGCCAATTCCACAAGAACAGCCTTAGCGAAAGGCTTCTTGAAGGGAAAGATGTAACTCTGTGAGATGAAATAAGAGAACACAGAGCAGTTTCTCAGAAAGCTTCTTTCCAGTTTTGAACGGAAGATATTTCCTTTTTCGCCATAGCCCTCTATGGGCTTCCAAATATCCCTTTGCCAATTCCACAAGAACAGCCTTAGCGAAAGGCTTCTTGAAGGGAAAGATGTAACTCTGTGAGATGAATTAACAGAACACAGAGCAGTTTCTCAGAAAGCTTCTTTCCAGTTTTGAACGGAAGATATATCGTTTTTCACCATAGCCCTCTATGGGCTTCCAAATATCCCTTTGCCAATTCCACAAGAACAGCCTTAGCGAAAGGCTTCTTGAAGGGAAAGATGTAACTCTGTGAGATGAATTAACAGAACACAGAGCAGTTTCTCAGAAAGCTTCTTTCCAGTTTTTAACTGAAGATATTTCCTTTTCACCATAGCCCTCTATGGGCTTCCAAATATCACTTTGCAAATTCCACAAGAACAGTCTTATCCAAAGGGTTTTTGAGGGGAAAGCTGTAACTCTGTGAGATGAATTAAGAAAACACAAATAAGTTTCTCAGAAAGGATCCTTCCAGTTTTTATCTGAAGATATTTCCTTTTTCGCCATAGCCCACTGAGTGCTTCCAAATATCACACTGCAAATTCCACAAGAACAGTTTTAGTGAACAACTTCTTGAGGGGAAAGCTGTAACTCTGTGAGATTAATTAACAGCACAAAAAGCAGTTTCTCAGAAACCATCTTTTCAATTTTTATCTTAAGATATTTCCTTTTTCACTGTAGACCCGTATTGACTTCTAAATATCACTTTGCAAATTCCAAAAGAACAGTCTTAGTGAAAGGCATCTTGAGGGGAAAGCTGTAACTCTGTGAGATGAATTAACAGAACACAAAGCAGTTTCTCAGAAAGCTTCTTTCCAGTTTTTATCTTAGGATATTTCCTTTTTCACCATAGCCCTCTATGGGCTTCCAAATATCACTTTGCAAATTCCACAAGAACAGTCTTAGTGAACGGCTTCTTGAGGGGAAAGCTGTAACTCTGTGAGATGAATTAACAGAACACAAAGCAGTTTCTCAGAAAGCTTCTTTTCAGTTTTTATCTTAGGATATTTCCTTTTTCACCATAGCCCTCTACGGGCTTCCAAATATCACTTTGCAAATTCCACAGAAAGACCCTTAGCGTCAGGCTTCTTGAGGGGAACGCTGTAACTCTGTGAGTTGAATTAACAGAACGCAAAGCAATTTCTCAGAAAGCTTCTTTTCAATTTTTATCTTAGGAGATTTCCTTTTCACCATAGCCCTCTATGGGCTTCCAAATATCACCTTGTAAATTCCACAAAAACAGTCTTAGTGAACGGCTTCTGGAGGGGAAAGCTATATTTCTGTGAGATGAATTATGAGAACACAATGCAGTTTCTCAGAAAGCTTCTTTTCGGTTTTTATCTTAGGACATTTCCTTTTTCGCCATAAACCTCTGTGGGTTTCCAATATCACTTTGCAAATTCCAGAAGAACGGTCTCAGTGAACGGCTTCTTGAGGGGAAAGCTGTAACACTGTGAGATGAATTAACAGAACACAAAGCAGTTTCTCAGAAAGCTTCTTTCCAGTTTTTATCTTAGAATATTTCCTTTTTCACCATAGCCCACTATGGGCTTCCAAATATCCCTTTGCCAATTCCACAAGAACAGCCTTAGCGAAAGGCTTCTTGAAGGGAAAGATGTAACTGTGTGAGATGAATTAACAGAACACAGAGCAGTTTCTCAGAAAGCTTCTTTCCAGTTTTGAACGGAAGATATTTCCTTTTTCACCATAGCCCTCTATGGGCTTCCAAATATCCCTTTGCAAATTCCACAAGAACAGTCTTAGCGAAAGGCTTCTTGAGGGGAAAGCTGTAACTCTGTGAGATGAATTAACAGAACACAAAGCAGTTTCTCAGAAAGCTTCTTTTCAGTTTCTATCTTAGGATATTTCCTTTTTCACCATAACCCTCTACGGGTTTCCCAATATCACTTTGCAAATTCCATAAGAACAGTCTTACCGAAAGGCTTCTTGTTGTGCAAGCTATAACTCTGTGAGATGAATTAACAGAACACAATGCAGTTTCTCAGAAAGCTTCTTTCCAGTTTTTAACGGAAGACAGTTCCTTTTTTACCTTTAACCCTCTATGGGCTTCCAATTATCACTTTGCAAATTCCACAAGAACAGTCTTAGCGAAAGGCTCCTTGAGGGGAAAGCAGTAACTGTGAGATGAATTAACCGAACACAAAGCAGTTTCTCAGAAAGCTTCTTTCCAGTTTTGAACGGAAGATATTTCCTTTTTCACCATAGCCCTCTATGGGCTTCCAAATATCCCTTTGCCAATTCCACCAGAACAGCCTTAGCGAAAGGCTTCTTGAAGGGAAAGATGTAACTCTGTGAGATGAATTAACAGAACACAGAGCAGTTTCTCAGAAAGCTTCTTTCCAGTTTTTAACGGAAGACAGTTCCTTTTTCACCATAGCCCTCTACTTGCTTCAAAATATCACTTTGCTAATTCTACAAGAACAGTCTTTGTGAAAGGCTTCTTGAGGGGAAAGCTGTAACACTGTGTGATCAATTAACGGAAAACAAAGCAGTCTCTCAGAACGTTTCTTTCCAGTTTTTAACGGAAGATATTTCCTTTTTCACCATAGCCCTCTATGGACTTCCAAATATCACTTTGCAAATCCCACAAGAAAAGTCTTAGCGAAAGGCTTCATGAGGGGAAAGCTGTAACTCTGTGAGATGAATTAACAGAACACAAAGCAGTTTCTCAGAAAGCTTCTTTCCGGTTTTTAACGGAAGAGATTTCCTTTTTCACCATAGCCCTCTGTGGGCTTCCAAATATCACTTTGCCAATCCCACAAGAACAGTCTTAGCGAAAGGCTTCATGAGGGGAAAACTGTAACTCTGTAAGATGATTTAACAGAACACAAAGCAGTTTCTCAGAAAGCTTCTTTCCAGTTTTTAACGGAAGAGATTTCCTTTTTCACCATAACCCTCTAAGGGATTTCAAATATCACTTTACAAATTCCACAAGAACAGAGTTAGCGAAAGGCTTCTTCAGGGGAAAGCTGTAACTCTGTGAGATGAATTAACAGAACACAAAGCAGTTTCTCAAAAAGCTTCTACCCAGTTTTTAACGGAAGATATTTCCTTTTTCTGCATAGACTTCTAACGGCTTCCAAATATCACCATGCAAATTCCACAGGAACAGTCTCAGTGAACGGCTTCTTGTGGCGAAAGCTATAACTCTGTGAGATGAATTAAGAGAATACAATGCAGTTTCTCAGAAAGCTTCTTTCCAGTTTTGAACGGAAGATATTTCCTTTTTCACCATAGCCCTCTATGGGCTTCCAAATATCCCTTTGCCAATTCCACAAGAACAGCCTTAGCGAAAGGCTTCTTGAAGGGAAAGATGTAACTCTGTGTGATGAATTAACAGAACACAGAGCAGTTTCTCAGAAAGCTTCTTTCCAGTTTTGAACGGAAGATATTTCCTTTTTCACCATAGCCCTCTATGAGCTTCCAAATATCACTTTGCCAATTCCACAAGAACAGCCTTAGCGAAAGGCTTCTTGAAGGGAAAGATGTAACTCTGTGAGATGAATTAACAGAACACAGAGGAGTTTCTCAGAAAGCTTCTTTCCAGTTTTGAACGGAAGATATTTCCTTTTTCACCATAGCCCTCTATGGGCTTCCAAATATCCCTTTGCCAATTCCACAAGAACAGCCTTAGCGAAAGGCTTCTTGAAGGGAAAGATGTAACTCTGTGAGATGAATTAACAGAACACAGAGCAGTTTATCAGAAAGCTTCTTTCCAGTTTTGAACGGAAGATATTTCCTTTTTCACCATAGCCCTCTATGGGCTTCAAATATCCCTTTGCCAATTCCACAAGAACAGCCTTAGCGAAAGGCTTCTTGAAGGGAAAGATGTAACTCTGTGAGATGAATTAACAGAACACAGAGCAGTTTCTCAGAAAGCTTCTTTCCAGTTTTGAACGAAGATATTTCCTTTTTCACCATAGCCCTCTATGGGCTTCCAAATATCCCTTTGCCAATTCCACAAGAACAGCCTTAGCGAAAGGCTTCTTGAAGGGAAAGATGTAACTCTGTGAGATGAATTAAAAGAACACAGAGCAGTTTCTCAGAAAGCTTCTTTCCAGTTTTGAACGGAAGATATTTCCTTTTTCACCATAGCCCTCTAAGGGCTTCCAAATATCCCTTTGCCAATTCCACAAGAACAGCCTTAGCGAAAGGCTTCTTGAAGGGAAAGATGTAACTCTGTGAGATGAATTAACAGAACACAGAGCAGTTTCTCAGAAAGCTTCTTTCCAGTTTTGAACGGAAGATATTTCATTTTTCACCATAGCCCTCTATGGGCTTCCAAATATCCCTTTGCCAATTCCACAAGAACAGCCTTAGCGAAAGGCTTCTTGAAGGGAAAGATGTAACTCTGTGAGATGAATTAACAGAACACAGAGCAGTTTCTCAGAAAGCTTCTTTCCAGTTTTGAACGGAAGATATTTCCTTTTTAAACATAGCCCTCTATGGGCTTCCAAATATCCCTTTGCCAATTCCACAAGAACAGCCTTAGCGAAAGGCTTCTTGAAGGGAAAGATGTAACTCTGTGAGATGAATTAACAGAACACAGAGCAGTTTCTCAGAAAGCTTCTTTCAGTTTTGAACGGAAGATATTTCCTTTTTCACCATAGCCCTCTATGGGCTTCCAAATATCCCTTTGCCAATTCCACAAGAACAGCCTTAGCGAAAGGCTTCTTGAAGGGAAAGATGTAACTCTGTGAGATGAATTAACAGAACACAGAGCAGTTTCTCAGAAAGCTTCTTTACAGTATTGAACGGAAGATATTTCCTTTTTCACCATAGCCCTCTATGGGCTTCCAAATATCCCTTTGCCAATTCCACAAGAACAGCCTTAGCGAAAGGCTTCTTGAAGGGAAAGATGTAACTCTCTGAGATGAATTAACAGAACACAGAGCAGTTTCTCAGAAAGCTTCTTTCCAGTTTTGAACGGAAGATATTTCCTTTTTCACCATAGCCCTCTATGGGCTTCCAAATATCCCTTTGCCAATTCCACAAGAACAGCCTTAGCGAAAGGCTTCTTGAAGGGAAAGATGTAACTCTGTGAGTTGAACTAACAGAACACAAAGCTGTTTCTCAGAAATCTTCCTTCCAGTTTTTAACGAAAGTTATTTCCTTTTTCAACATAGCCCTCTATGGGATTCCAAACATCACTTTGCAAATTTCAGAAGAACAGTCTTAGCGAAAGGCTTCTTGAGGAGAAAGCTGTAACTCTCTGAGATGAATTAACTGAACACAAAGCAGTTTCTCAGAAAGCTTCTTTCCAGTTTTCTAAGGAAGATATTTCTTTGTTCACCATAGTCTACTATGGGCTTCCAAATATCACTTTGCATTTTTCACAAGAACAGTCTTAGCGAAAGGCTTCTTGAGGAGAAAGCTGTAACTCTGTGAGGTGAATTAACAGAACACAAAGCAGTTTCTCAGAAAGCTTCTTTCCAGTTTTTAACGGAAGATATTTCCTTTTTCACCATAGCCCTTTATGGGCTTCCAAATATCACTTTGCAAATTTCACAAGAACAGTCTTAGTGAACGGTTTCTTGAGGGGAAAGCTGTAACTCTGTGAGATGAATTAACAGAACACAAAGCAGTTTCTCAGAAAGCTTCTTTCCAGTTTTTAACGGAAGATATTTCCTTTTTCACCATAGCCCTCTATGGCCTTCCAAATATCACTTTGCAAATTCCACAAGAACAGTCTTAGCGAAAGGCTTCTTGAGGAGAAAGCTGTAACTCTCTGAGATGAATTAACTGAACACAAAGCAGTTTCTCAGAAAGCTTCTTTTCGGTTTTTATCTTAGGATATTTCCATTTTCACCATAGCCCCCTATGGCCTTCCAAATATCACTTTCCAAATTCCACAAGAACAGTCTTACCGAAATGCTTCTTGAGGGGAAAGCTGTAACTCTGCGAGATGAATTAACAGAACACAAAGCAGTTTCTCAGAAAGCTTCTTTTCAGTTTTTATCTTAGGATATTTCCATTGTCAGCATAGCCCTGTATGGGCTTACAAATGTCAGTTTGCAAATTCATCAAGAACAGTCTTAGCGAAAGGCTTCTTGTGGGGAAAGCTGTAGCTCTGTGAGATGAATTAACAGACCACAAAGCAGTTACTCAGAAAGCTGCTTTCCAGTTTTTAACGGAAGATATTTTCTTTTCACCATATCCCTCTATGGGCTTCCAAATATCACTTTGTAAATTCCACAAGAACAGTCTTAGTGAACGGCTTCTTGAGGGGAAGATATAACTCTGTTAGATGAATTAAGAGAATACAGTGCAGTTTCTCCGAAAGCTTCCTTTTGGTTTTTGTCTTAGAATATTTTCTATTTCACCAGAGCCCCCTATGGGCTTCCAAATATCACTTTGCAAATTCCACAAGAACAGTCTTAGGGAAAGACTTCTTGAGGGGAAAGCTGTAACTCTCTGAGATCAATTAACAAAACACAAAGCAGTTTCTCAGAAATCTTCTTTCAAGTTTTTAACGGAAGATATTTCCTTTTTCACCATAGCCCTCTATGGGTTTCCAAATTCCACATTTCAAGTTCCACAAGAACAGACTTAGCGAAAGGCTTTTTGAGGAGAAAGCTGTAAATTTTTAAGATGAATTAACAGACACAAAACTGTTTCTCAGAAAGCTTCTTTCCAGTTTTTATCTTAGGATTTTTCCTTTTTCACCGTAGCCCTCTATGGGCTTCCAAATATCACTTTGGAAATTCCACAAGAACAGTCTTAGATAAAGGCTTCTTGAGCGGAAAGCTGAAACTCTGTGTGATGAATTAGCAGAACACAAACCAGTTTCTCAGAAAGCCTCTTTTCAGTTTTTATCTTAGGATATTTCCTTTTTCACCATAGCCCCCTATGGGCTTCCAAAAATCATTTTCAAATTCCACAAAAACAGTCTTGGGGAAAGGCTTCCTGAGGGGAAAGCTGTAACTCTGTGAGATGAATTAACAAACACAAAGCAGTTTCTCAGAAATCTTCTTTTCAGTTTTTAACGGAAGATATTTTATTTTTTGCCACAGCTCTCTATAGGTTTCCAAATATCACTTTGCAAATTCCACAAGAACAGTCTTAGAGAAAGGCTCCTTGAGGGGAAAGCTGTAGCTGTGAGAGATGAATTAACAGAACACAAAGCAATTTCTCAGAAAGCTACTTTTCAGTGTTTATCTTAGGATGTTTCCTTTTTCACCTTTGGGCTCTAATGGCTTCCAAATATCACTTTGCGAATTCCACAAGAAGAGTCTTAGCGAAAGGCTTCTTGAGGGCAAAGCTGTAACTCTGTGAGATGAAATAACAGAAGACAAAGCATTTTCCCAGAAAGCTTTATTCCAGTTTTTAACTGAAGATGTTTCATTTTTCACCATAACCCCCTATAGGCTTCCAAATATCACTTTGCAAATTCCACAAAAACAGTCTTAGCGAAAGACTTCTTAAGGGGAAAGCTGTAGCTCTGTGACATGAATTAACAGAACACAAAGCAGTTTCTCAGAGAGATTCTTTGCAATTTTTAACGGAAGATAATTACTTTTTCACCATTGCCCTCTATGGGCTTCTAAATATCACGTTGCAAATTCCACAAGAACAGTCTTAGCGAAAGGCTTCTTGAGGGGAAAGCTGTAATTCTGTGAGATGAATTAACAGAACACAAAGCAGTTTTTTCAGAAAGTTTCTTTCCACTTTTTAACGGAAGATATTTCCTTTTTCACCATAGTCCACTATGAGCTTCCAAATATGACTTTCAAAATTCCACAGGAACAATCTTACTGATAGGCTTCTTGAGGGGAAAGTTATAACTCTGTGAGATGAATTAAGAGAACACAATGCAGTTTCTGAGAAAGCTTCCTTTCGGTTTTTATCTTAGGATATTTCCTTTTTCGCCATAACCATCTATGGTCTTCAAATATCACTTTGCAAATTCCACAAGAACAGTCTCAGTGAACGGTTTCTTGAGGGGAAAGCTGTAACTATGTGAGATGAATTAGCATAACACAAAGCAGTCTCTCAGAAATCTTCTTTCCAGATTTTAACGGAAGATACTTCCTTTTTCACCATAGCCCCCTTTGGGCTTCCAAATATCACTTTTCAAATTCCAGAAGATCAGCCTTAGCTAAATGTTTCTTGAGCAGAAACTTGTAACACTGTGAGATGAATTAACAGAACACAAAGCAGTTTCTCAGAAAGCTTCTTTTCGGTTTTTATCTTAGGATATTTCCATTTTCACCATAGCCCTCTGTGGTCTTAGAAATATCACTTTGCAAATTTCACAAGAACCGTCTTAGCGAAAGACTTCATGAGGGGAAAGCTGTAACACTGTGAGATGAATTAATGGAACACAAAGCAGTTTCTCAGAAAGCTTCTTTCCAGTTTCTTAAGGAAGATATTTTCTCTTTAACCATAGCCATCTATGGGCTTCCAAATATCACTTTGCAAATTCCACAAGAACAGTCTTAGCGAAAGGCTTCTTGAGTGGAAAGCTGTAACTCTGTGACATGAATTAACAGAACACAAGTCAGTTTCTCAGAAAATTCTTTACAGTTTTTAATGGGAGATAGTTTCTTTTTCACCATTGCCCTCTATGGGCTTCCAAATATTACTTTCCAAATTTCACAAGAACAGTCTTAGTGAACGGCTTCCTGAGGGGAAAGCTGTAACTCTGTGAGATGAACTAACAGAACACTAAGCAGTTTCTCAGAAAGTTTCTTTTCGGTTTTTATCTTAGTATATTTCCTTTTTCACCATAGCCCCTTTGAGCTTCCAAACATCACTTTGCAATTTCCACAAGAACAGTCTCAGAGAAAGACTTCTTGAGGGGAAAGCTGTACCTCTCTGAGATGAATTAACAGAACACAAAGCAGTTTTTCAGAAAGCTTCTTTTCAGTTTTTATCTTCGGATATTTCCTTTTTCACCATAGACTTCTAAGGTCTTCCAAATATCACTCTGCAAATTCCAAAAGAGCAGTCTTAGCGAAACCTTCTTGAGGGGAAAGCTGTAACTCTTTGAGATGAATTAACAGAACACAAAGCAGTTTGTCAGAAAGCTTCTTACCAGTTTTTAACTGAAGATATTTCCTTTTTCACCATAGCCCTCCATGGGCTTCCAAATGTCACTTTTCAAATTCCACAAGAACCGCCATCGCGAAAGTCTTCTTGAGGGGAAAGCTGTAACTCTGTGAGATAAATTGACAGAACACAAAGCAGTTTCTCAGAAAGCTTCTTTTCAGTTTTTATCTTAGGATATCTCCTTTTTCACCATAGCCCTCTGTGGGCTTCCAAATATCACCTTGCAAATTCCACAAGAACAGTCTTAGGGAAAGGCTTCATGATGGGAAAGCTGTAAGTCTCTGACATGAATTAACAAAACACAGAGAAGTTTCTCAGAAATCTTCTTTCCAGATTTTATCGAAAGATACTTCCTTTTTCACCATAGCCCACTATGGGCTTCCAAATATCACTTTTCAAATTCCACAAGATCAGACTTAGCTAAAGGTTTCTTGAGGAGAAATTTGTAACACTGTGAGATGAATTAACAGAACACAAAGCAGTTTCTCAGAAAGCTTCTTTTCGGTTTTTATCTTAGGATATTTCCATTTTCACCATAGCCCTCTACGGTTTTCGAAATATCACTTTGCAAATTCCACAAGAACAGTCTTAGCGAAAGGCTTCTTGAGGGGAAAGATGCAACTCTGTGAGATGAATTAACAGAACACAAAGCAGTTTCTCAGAAAGCTTCTTTCCAGTTTTTAACGGAAGATATTTCCTTTTTCACCATAGTCCTCTATGGGCTTCCAAATATCACTCTGCAAATTCCACAAGATCAGTCTTAGCGAAAGGCTTCTTGAGGGGAAAGCTGTAATTCTGTGAGATGAATTAACAGAACACAAAGCAGTTTCTCAGAAAGCTTCTTTCCAATTTTTAACGGAAGATATTTCCTTTTTCACCATAGCCCTCTATGGGCTTCCAAATATCACTTTGAAAATTCCACAAGAACAGTCTTAGTGAAAGGCTTCTTGAGGGGAAAGCTATAACTCTGTGAGATGAATTAACAGAACACAAAGCAGTTTCTCAGAAAGCTTCTTTTCAGTTTTTATCTTAGGATATTTCCTTTTTCACCATAGCCCTCTATAGGCTTCCAAATATCACTTTGCAAATTCCACAAGAACAGTCTTAGTGAAAGGCTTCTTGAGGGGAAAGCTGTAACACTGTGAGATGAATTAACAGAACACAAAGCAGTTTCTCAGAAAGCTTCTTTTCAGTTTTTATCTTAGGATATTTCCTTTTTCACCATAGCCCTCTATGGGCTTCCAAATATCCCTTTGCCAATTCCACAAGAACAGCCTTAGCGAAAGGCTTCTTGAAGGGAAAGGTATAACTCTGTGAGATGAATTAACAGAACACAGAGCAGTTTCTCAGAAAGCTTCTTTCCAGTTTTGAACGGAAGATATTTCCTTTTTCACCATAGCCTCCTATGGGCTTCCAAATATCACTTTTCAAATTCCACAAGATCAGCCTTAGCTAAAGGTTTCTTGAGGAGAAATTTGTAACACTGTGAGATGAATTAACAGAACACAAAGCAGTTTCTGAGAAAGCTTCTTTTCGGTTTTTATCTTAGGATATTTCCTTTTTCACCATAGCCCTCTATGGGCTTCCAAATATCACTTTGCAAATTCCACAAGAACAGTCTTAGCGAAAGGCTTCTTGAGGGGAAAGCTGTAACTATGTGAGATGAATTAACAGAACACAAAGCAGTCTCTCAGAAATCTTCTTTCCAGATTTTAACGGAAGATACTTCCTTTTTCACCATAGCCTCCTATGGGCTTCCAAATATCACTTTTCAAATTCCACAAGATCAGCCTTAGCTAAAGGTTTCTTGAGGAGAAATTTGTAACACTGTGAGATGAATTAACAGAACACAAAGCAGTTTCTCAGAAAGCTTCTTGCCAGTTTTTAACGGAAGATATTTCCTTTTTCACCATAGCCCTCTATGGGCTTCCAAATATCACTTTGCAAATTCCACAAGAACAGCCTTAGCGAAAGGCTTCTTGAAGGGAAAGATGTAACTCTGTGAGATGAATTAACAGAACACAAAGCACTTTCTCAGAAAGCTTCTTTCCAGTTTTTAACGGAAGATACTTCCTTTTTCACCATAGCCCTCTATGGGCTTCCAAATATCACTTTGCAAATTCCACAAGAACAGTCTTAGCGAAAGGCTTCTTGAGGGGAAAGCTGTAACTTTGTGAGATGAATTAACAGAACACAAAGCAGTTTCTCAGAAAGTTTCTTTTCAGTTTCTATCTTAGGATATTTCCTTTTTCATCATAGCCCTCTTTGGGCTTCCAAATATCACTTTGCAAATTCCAGAAAAACAGTCTTAGCCAAAAGCTTCTTGAGGAGAAAGCTGTAACTCTGTGAGATGAATTAACAGAACACAATGCAGTTTCTTAGAAGGCTTCTTTTCAGTTTTTATCTTTGGATATTTCGTTTTTCACCATAGACCTCTATGGGCTTCCAAATATCGCTTTGCTAATTCTACAAGAACAGCTTTAACTATAGGCTTCCTGAGGGAAAGCTGTAACACTGTGAGATGAATTAACAGAACACAAAGCAGGTTCTCAGAAAGCTTCTTTCCAATTTTTAACGGAAGCTATTTCCTTTGTCACCGTAGCCCTCTATGGGCTTCCAAATATCACTTTGCAAATTCCGCAAGAAGAGTCTTAGCAAAAGGCTTCTTGAGGGGAAAGTTGTAACTCTGTGAGATGAATTAACAGAACACAAATCACTTTCTCAGAAAGCTTCTTTTCAGTTTTTATCTTAGGATATTTCCTTTTTCACCATAGCTCTCTATAAGCTTCCAAATATCTCTTTGCAAACTCCACAAGAACAGTCTAAGGGAAAGGCTTCTTGAGTGGAAAGCTGTAACTCTGTGACATGAATTAACAGAACACAAGGCAGTTTCTCAGAAAGATTCTTTAGAGTTTTTAATGGTAGATATTTTCTTTTTCAGCATAGCCCTCTATGGGCTTCCAAATATTACTTTCCAAATTTCACAAGAACAGTCTTAGTGAACGGCTTCCTGACGGGAAAGCTGTAACTCTGTGAAGTGAACTAACAGAACACTAAGCAGTTTCTCAAAAAGTTTTTTTTCGGTTTCTATCTTAGTATATTTCCTTTTTCACCATAGCCCCTATGAGCTTCCAAACATCACTTTGCAATTTTCAGAAGATCAGCCTTAGAGAAAGACTTCTTGAGGGGAAAGCTGTACCTCTCTGAGATGAATTAACAGAACACAAAGCAGTTTCTCAGAAAGCTTCTTTTCAGTTTTTATCTTAGGATATTTCCCTTTTCACCATAGCCTTCTAAGGTCTTCCAAATATCCCTTTGCAAATTCCACAAGAACACTCTTAGCGAAAGGCTTCTTGAGGGGAAAGCTTAACTCTGTGAGATGAAATAACAGAACACAAAGAAGTTTCTCAGAAAGCTTCTTTCCAGTTTTTAACTGAAGATATTTCCTTTTTCACCATAGCCCTCAATGGGCTTCCAGTGTCACTTTTCAAATTCCACAAGAACCGCCATCGCGAAAGTCTTCTTGAGGGGAAAGCTGTAACTCTGTGAGATAAATTGACAGAACACAAAGCGGTTTCTCAGAAAGCTTCTTTTCAGTTTTTATATTAGGATATCTCCTTTTTCACCATAGCCCTCTGTGGGCTTCCCAATATCACTTTGAAAATTCCACAAGAACAGTCTTAGGGAAAGACTTCAAGAGGGGAAAGCTGTAAGTCTCTGAGATGAATTAGCAGAACACAAAGTAGTTTCTCAGAAATCTTCTTTCCAGATTTTAACGGAAGATACTTCCTTTTTCACCATAGCCCCCTATGGTCTTCCAAATATCACTTTTCAAATTCCACAAGATCAGAATTAGCTAAAGGTTTCTTGAGGGGAAATTTGTAACACTGTGAGATGAATTAACAGAACACAAAGCAGTTTCTCAGAAAGCTTCTTTCCAGTTTTGAACGGAAGATATTTCCTTTTTCACCATAGCCCTCTATGGTCTTCCAAATATCACTTTTCAAATTCCACAAGATCAGAATTAGCTAAAGGTTTCTTGAGGGGAAATTTGTAACACTGTGAGATGAATTAACAGAACACAAAGCCGTTTCTCAGAAAGCTTCTTTTCGGTTTTTATCTTAGGATATTTCCATTTTCACTGTAGCCCTCTAAGATTTTCAAAATATCACTTTGCAAATTCCACAAGAACCGTCTTAACGAAAGGCTTCTTGAGGGGAAAGCTGTAACTCTGTGCGATGAATTAACAGAACACAAATCAGTTTCTTAGAAAGCTTCTTTTCAGTTTTTATCTTAGGATATTTCCTTTTTCACCATAGCCCGCTATGGGCTTCCAAATGTCACTTTGCAAATTCCACAAGAACAGTCTTAGCGAAAGGCTTCTTGAGGGCAAAGCTGTAACTCTATGAGATGAATTAACAGAACACATAGAAGTTTCTCAGAGAGCTTCTTTCCACTTTTTAACGGAAGATATTTCCTTTTTCACCATAGCCCTCTATGGGCTTCCAAATATCACTTTGCAAATTCCACAAGAACAGTCTTAGCGAAAGGCTTCTTGAGGGGAAAGCTGTAACTCTGTGAGATGAATTAACAGAACACAAATCAGTTTCTCAGAAAGCTTCTTTCCACTTTTTAACGGAAGATATTTCCTTTTTCACCATAGCCCTCTATGGGCTTCCAAATATCACTTTGCAAATTCCACAAGAACAGTCTTAGGGAAAGGCTTCTTGAGGGTAAAGCTGTAACTCTGTGAGATCAATTAACAGAACACAAAGCAGTTTCTCAGAAAGCTTCTTTCCAGTTTTTAAGGAAAGGTATTTCCTTATTCACCATAGCCCTCTATGAGCTTCCAAATATTACTTTCCAAATTTCACAAGAACAGTCTTAGTGAACGGCTTCTTGAGGGGAAAGCTGTAACTCTGTGAGATGAACTATCAGAACACAAATCAGTTTCTCAGAAATCTTCTTTTCGGTTTTTATCTTAGTATATTTCCTTTTTCACCATAGCCCTCTATGGGCTTCCAAATATCACTTAGCAAATTCCACAATAACAGTCTTAGCGAAAGGCTTCTTGAGGTGAAAGCTGTAACTCTCTGAGATGAATTAACAGAACACAAAGTAATTTCTCAGAAAGCTTCTTTCCACTTTTTTTCTTTTAATATTACATGCTTAATTTCTTTTTTATTTATATAATTTTGTGTAACAATCACTCATGAAATATCAGAATTCTTATTACTTAGTACATAAAGAATATTCAGCAAATATTGTTGCAGTAGAAAGCTAGTCAAGTATGAGCAGGGCAGGAGAGGGCTCCCCTCTTCCACACACCAAATGTGTTGGGAGACCCTCAGGTGATGGTCAAGGGGTTGTTAACTGTTTCTCTAAAGTAGTAATTGGTCATACCTGGCGTCAAGGAAAGGCAGGCTTCTAATAGAAAACACCTGAAACTGATCAGCAACTTCCCAATGAGATCTCAGGAGTGAGGAGAAGTAAGGCAAGATCCCGGAAGTATGCCAATGTATAAAACCCCAAGTCAAGAAGTCAAGCTGTGCACTTGGCTTCTCAAGTCTCCCACTTGGCCCTCTTCCAGGTTGTACTTCCCTTCTTTTCCTTTCTGTTTTAAAGCCTTTTAATAAACCTTCACTCCTGCTCTGAGAATTACCTCTGTCTCACTTTCTGCCTTATGCCCCTTAGTGGAATTCCTTCTGAGGAAGCAAGAATGGAGGGTGCTGCAAACCTATACAGATTCGCCGCCAATGTCTCCAGAACTCGGATGTCTTCCACAGGTAATAACATTGCTTTAAATATTTTTCATAATTATATCATGCTAAAAAACTAAGTATAACAGTGTCAAATACAAATACAATTAAAGCTTTTTGAATTCTATTTTACTTTACAAGGTTTTTTAAATCAAGTATGATTTTTCCTGGTGCAATTAAATTATAATTCTTTTCATATTTATATTTAATCATTTTATATAGAATTATTTTATATTTCTAGTACTTATTATTCTAGTATATCTCTTTTAGGCTTACTTTATGTCTCACTTTTATAAAAATAAGTAAAATATATATTTGATACATTACAATAACTTAGCAAAATGCTCAGGTATAATGCTCTTTAAAAATTAATATACCATATTTATATAATAATGCTATAATTTTCTCATAAAGTAATAAATCTTTTTAATGTTTGAAATTATAGGATGATAAGTGGTCTTTAATTTATTCCCCTTGTTTGAATTTTCAGTAGTGAATATGTTCTTTCAAAAATATTTTTATGATAAATTCCAAATGCATACAATAGTGGATTACCTCTAGTTACTCATCATTCATTTCACCAACATCAACACTTGTCCAATTCCTTTTATCTTCACTCACTTCTCCCCATTTCCCCCAACCGCATTCCTGCCACAACTGCTGACTCAAACCGTTCAAAGGATTGTTTGGTCAATCCTTTTGTAACAATTTAGTTATGTGCTTTTCCTAAAAAATAAGTGGAAGATTATTATTTTTTTATTTTTTAAAATTATTTATTTCAATTTTGTGGGTATATAGTAGATGTATGTATTTATGGGGTGCATGAGATGTTCTGATTCAGGCATGCAATGAATAATAATCACATCATGTAAAATGGGGTATCCATTCTCTCAAGCATTTATCCTTTGTGTTACAAGCAATCCAATTAGACTCTTTTAGTTATTTTAAAATGCACAGTTAAATTATTACTGACTATAGTCGCCTTGTTGTGCTATCAAATACTAGATCTTATTTATTCTTTCTGTTTTTTTGTACCCATTAACCATCTCCAGCTTTGCCTCAAACCCCCACTACCCTTCCCAGCCTCTGGTAACCATGCTTCTACTCTCTATCTCCATGAGTTCAATTGTTTTGATTTTTAGATCTCACAAATAAGTGAGAACATGAAATTAGAATTATTATTAAACAGATCTCAAAATGTGACTTAGTTACGTATCTTCTCCTCCTCTCCCTGTATCAACCTGTTTCAGCCTGGAAGCCTCTAGTGGGAAGGAGGGATGTGGTTGGTTGCTTCTTCTTTTTTTAATATTACATGCTTAATTTCTTTTTTATTTATATAATTTTGTGTAACAATCACTCATGAAATATCAGAATTCTTATTACTTAGTACATAAAGAATATTCAGCAAATATTGTTGCAGTAGAAAGCTAGTCAAGTATGAGCAGGGCAGGAGAGGGCTCCCCTCTTCCACACACCAAATGTGTTGGGAGACCCTCAGGTGATGGTCAAGGGGTTGTTAACTGTTTCTCTAAAGTAGTAATTGGTCATACCTGGCGTCAAGGAAAGGCAGGCTTCTAATAGAAAACACCTGAAACTGATCAGCAACTTCCCAATGAGATCTCAGGAGTGAGGAGAAGTAAGGCAAGATCCCGGAAGTATGCCAATGTATAAAACCCCAAGTCAAGAAGTCAAGCTGTGCACTTGGCTTCTCAAGTCTCCCACTTGGCCCTCTTCCAGGTTGTACTTCCCTTCTTTTCCTTTCTGTTTTAAAGCCTTTTAATAAACCTTCACTCCTGCTCTGAGAATTACCTCTGTCTCACTTTCTGCCTTATGCCCCTTAGTGGAATTCCTTCTGAGGAAGCAAGAATGGAGGGTGCTGCAAACCTATACAGATTCGCCGCCAATGTCTCCAGAACTCGGATGTCTTCCACAGGTAATAACATTGCTTTAAATATTTTTCATAATTATATCATGCTAAAAAACTAAGTATAACAGTGTCAAATACAAATACAATTAAAGCTTTTTGAATTCTATTTTACTTTACAAGGTTTTTTAAATCAAGTATGATTTTTCCTGGTGCAATTAAATTATAATTCTTTTCATATTTATATTTAATCATTTTATATAGAATTATTTTATATTTCTAGTACTTATTATTCTAGTATATCTCTTTTAGGCTTACTTTATGTCTCACTTTTATAAAAATAAGTAAAATATATATTTGATACATTACAATAACTTAGCAAAATGCTCAGGTATAATGCTCTTTAAAAATTAATATACCATATTTATATAATAATGCTATAATTTTCTCATAAAGTAATAAATCTTTTTAATGTTTGAAATTATAGGATGATAAGTGGTCTTTAATTTATTCCCCTTGTTTGAATTTTCAGTAGTGAATATGTTCTTTCAAAAATATTTTTATGATAAATTCCAAATGCATACAATAGTGGATTACCTCTAGTTACTCATCATTCATTTCACCAACATCAACACTTGTCCAATTCCTTTTATCTTCACTCACTTCTCCCCATTTCCCCCAACCGCATTCCTGCCACAACTGCTGACTCAAACCGTTCAAAGGATTGTTTGGTCAATCCTTTTGTAACAATTTAGTTATGTGCTTTTCCTAAAAAATAAGTGGAAGATTATTTTTTATTTTTTATTTTTTAAAATTATTTATTTCAATTTTGTGGGTATATAGTAGATGTATGTATTTATGGGGTGCATGAGATGTTCTGATTCAGGCATGCAATGAATAATAATCACATCATGTAAAATGGGGTATCCATTCTCTCAAGCATTTATCCTTTGTGTTACAAGCAATCCAATTAGACTCTTTTAGTTATTTTAAAATGCACAGTTAAATTATTACTGACTATAGTCGCCTTGTTGTGCTATCAAATACTAGATCTTATTTATTCTTTCTGTTTTTTTGTACCCATTAACCATCTCCAGCTTTGCCTCAAACCCCCACTACCCTTCCCAGCCTCTGGTAACCATGCTTCTACTCTCTATCTCCATGAGTTCAATTGTTTTGATTTTTAGATCTCACAAATAAGTGAGAACATGAAATTAGAATTATTATTAAACAGATCTCAAAATGTGACTTAGTTGCGTATCTTCTCCTCCTCTCCCTGTATCAACCTGTTTCAGCCTGGAAGCCTCTAGTGGGAAGGAGGGATGTGGTTGGTTGCTTCATTTTTTTTTTTTTTTATATATATTTTAAGTTCTAGGGTACATGTGCATAACGTACAGGTTGGTTACATATGTATACTTGTGCCCTGTTGCTGTGCTGCACCCATCAACTCGTCATTTACATCAGGTATAACTCCCAATGCAATCCCTCCCCCCTCCCCCCTCTCCATGATAGGCCCCGGTGTGTGATGTTCCCCTTCCCGAGTCCAAGTGATCTCATTGTTCAGTTCCCACCTATGAGTGAGAACATGCGGTGTTTGGTTTTCTGTTCTTGTGATAGTTTGCTAAGAATGATGGTTTCCAGCTGCATCCATGTCCCTACAAAGGACACAAACTCATCCTTTTTGATGGCTGCATAGTATTCCATGGTGTATATGTGCCACATTTTCTTAATCCAGTCTGTCACTGATGGACATTTGGGTTGATTCCAAGTCTTTGCTATTGTGAATAGTGCCGCAATAAACATACGTGTGCATGTGTCTTTATAGCAGCATGATTTATAATCCTTTGGGTATATACCCAGTAATGGGATGGCTGGGTCATATGGTACGTCTAGTTCTAGATCCTTGAGGAATCGCCATACTGTTTTCCATAATGATTGAACTAGTTTACAATCCCACCAACAGTGTAAAAGTGTTCCTATTTCTCCACATCCTCTCCAGCACCTGTTGTTTCCTGACTTTTGAATGATCGCCATTCTAACTGGTGTGAGATGGTATCTCAGTGTGGTTTTGATTTGCATTTCTCTGATGGCCAGTGATGATGAGCATTTTTTCATGTGTCTGTTGGCTGTATGAATGTCTTCTTTTGAGAAATGTCTGTTCATATCCTTTGCCCACTTTTTGATGGGGTTGTTTGTTTTTTTCTTGTAAATTTGTTTGAGGTCTTTGTAGGTTCTGGATATTAGCCTTTGTCAGATGAGTAGATTGCAAAAATTTTCTCCCATTCTGTAGGTTGCCTGTTCACTCTGATGGTAGTTTCTTTTGCTGTGCAGAAGCTCTTTAGTTTAATGAGATCCCATTTGTCAATTTTGGCTTTTGCTGCCGTTGCTTTTGGTGTTATAGACATGAAGTCTTTGCCCATGCCTATGTCCTGAATGGTACTACCTAGGTTTTCCTCTAGGGTTTTTATGGTCTTAGGTCTAACGTTTAAGTCTCTAATCCATCTTGAATTAATTTTCGTATAAGGAGTAAGGAAAGGATCCAGTTTCAGCTTTCTGCTTATGGCTAGCCAGTTTTCCCAGCACCATTTATGAAATAGGGAATCCTTTCCCCATTTCTTGTTTCTCTCAGGTTTGTCAAAGATCAGATGGCTGTAGATGTGTGGTATTATTTCTGAGGACTCTGTTCTGTTCCATTGGTCTATATCTCTGTTTTGGTACCAGTACCATGCTGTTTTGGTGACTGTAGCCTTGTTGTATAGTTTGAAGTCAGGTAGCGTGATGCCTCCAGCTTTGTTCTTTTGACATAGGACTGTCTTGGAAATGCGGGCTCTTTTTTGGTTCCATATGAACTTTAAAGCAGTTTTTTCCAATTCTGTGAAGAAACTCATTGGTAGCTTGATGAGGATGGCATTGAATCTATAAATAACCTTCGGCAGTATGGCCATTTTCACAATATTGATTCTTCCTATCCATGAGCATGGTATGTTCTTCCATTTGTTTGTGTCCTCTTTTATTTCATTGAGCAGTGGTTTGTAGTTCTCCTTGAAGAGGTCCTTTACATCCCTTGTAAGTTGGATTCCTAGGTGTTTTATTCTCTTTGAAGCAATTGTGAATGGAAGTTCATTCATGATTTGGCTCTCTGTTTGTCTGTTACTGGTGTATACGAATGCTTGGGATTTTTGCACATTAATTTTGTATCCTGAGACTTTGCTGAAGATGCTTATCAGCTTAAGGAGATTTTGGGCTGAGACAATGGGGTTTTCTAAATATACAATCATGTCATCTGCAAAGAGGGACAATTTGACTTCTTCTTTTCCTAACTGAATCCCCTTGATTTCTTTCTCTTGCCTGATTGCCCTAGCCAGGACTTCCAACACTATGTTGAATAGGAGTGGTGAGAGAGGGCATCCCTGTCTTGTGCCAGTTTTCAAAGGGAATTTTTCCAGTTTTTGCCCATTCTGTATGATATTGGCTGTGGGTTTGTCATAAATAGCTCTTATGATTTTGAGGTATGTTCCATCAATACCGAATTTATTGAGCGTTTTTAGCATGAAGGGCTGTTGAATTTTGTCAAAAGCCTTTTCTGCATCGATTGAGATAATCATGTGGTTCTTGTCTTTGGTTCTGTTTATATGCTGGATTATGTTTATTGATTTGCGAATGTTGAACCAGCCTTGCATCCCAGGGATGACGCCCACTTGATCATGGTGGATAAGCTTTTCGATGTGCTGTTGAATACTGTTTGCCAGTATTTTATTGAGGATTTTTGCATCGATGTTCATCAGGGATATTGGTCTAAAATTCTCTTTTTTTGTTGTGTCTCTGCCAGGCTTTGGTATCAGGATGATGTTGGCCTCATAAGATGAGTTAGGGAGGATTCCCTGTTTTTCTATTGATTGGAATAGTTTCAGAAGGAATGGTACCAGCTCCTCCTTGTACCTCTGGTAGAATTCAGCTGTGAATCCATCTGATCCTGGACTTTTTTTCGTTGGTAGGCTATTAATTATTGCCTCAATTTCAGAGCCTGCTATTGGTCTATTCAGGGATTCAACTTCTTCCTGGTTTAGTCTTGGAAGAGTGTAAGTGTCCAGGAAATTATCCATTTCTTCTAGATTTTCCAGTTTATTTGCGTAGAGGTGTTTATAGTATTCTCTGATGGTAGTTTGTATTTCTGTGGGGTCGGTGGTGATATCCCCTTTATCATTTTTTATTGCGTCTATTTGATTCTTCTCCCTTTTCTTCTTTATTAGTCTTGCTAGCGGTCTGTCAATTTTGTTGATCTTTTCAAAAAACCAACTCCTGGATTCATTGATTTTTTGGAGGGACTTTTGTGTCTCTATCTCCTTCAGTTCTGCTCTGATCTTAGTTATTTCTTGCCCTCTGCTAGCTTTTCAATGAGTTTGCTCTTGCTTCTCTAGTTCTTTTAATTGCGATGTTAGAGTGTCAATTTTAGATCTTTCCTGCTTTCTCTTGTGGGCATTTAGTGCTATAAATTTCCCTCTACACACTGCTTTAAATGTGTCCCAGAGATTCTGGTATGTTGTATCTTTGTTCTCATTGGTTTCAAAGAACATCTTTATTTCTGCCTTCATTTCGTCATGTACCCAGTAGTCATTCAGGAGCAGGTTGTTCAGTTTCCATGTAGTTGAGCGGTTTTGATTGAGTTTCTTAGTCCTGAGTTCTAGTTTGATTGCAGTGTGGTCTGAGAGACAGTTTGTTACAATTTCTGTTCTTGTACATTTACTGAGGAGTGCTTTACTTCCAACTATGTGGTCAATTTTGGAATAAGTGCGATGTGGTGCTGAGAAGAATGTATATTCTGTTGATTTGGGGTGGAGAGTTCTATAGATGTCTATTAGTTCTGCTTGCTGCAGAGATGAGTTCAATTCCTGGATATCCTTGTTAATTTTCTGTCTCGTTGATCTGTCTAATGTTGACAGTGGAGTGTTGAAGTCTCCCATTATTATTGTATGGGAGTCTAAGTCTCTTTGTAAGGCTCTAAGGACTTGCTTTATGAATCTGGGTGCTCCTGTATTGGGTGCATATATATTTAGGATAGTTAGCTCTTCCTGTTGAATTGATCCCTTTACCATTATGTAATGGCCTTCTTTGTCTCTTTTGATCTTTGATGGTTTAAAGTCTGTTTTATCAGAGACTAGTATTGCAACCCCTGCTTTTTTTTGTTCTCCATTTGCTTGGTAAATCTTCCTCCATCCCTTTATTTTGAGCCTATGTATGTCTCTGCGTGTGAGATGGGTCTCCTGAATACAGCAGACTGATGGGTCTTGACTCTTTATCCAGTTTGCCAGTCTGTGTCTTTTAATTGGAGCATTTAGTCCATTTACATTTAAGGTTAATATTGTTATGTGTGAACTTGATCCTACCATTATGATATTAACTGGTTATTTTGCTCGTTAGTTGATGCAGTTTCTTCCTAGCCTTGATGGTCTTTACATTTTGGCATGTTTTTGCAATGGCTGGTACCGGTTGTTCCTTTCCATGTTTAGTGCTTCCTTCAGGGTCTCTTGTAAGGCAGGCCTAGTGGTGACAAAATCTCTAAGCATTTGCTTATCTGTAAAGGATTTTATTTCTCCTTCACTTATGAAACTTACTTTGGCTGGATATGAAATTCTGGGTTGAAAATTCTTTTCTTTAAGAATGTTGAATATTGGCCCCCACTCTCTTCTGGCTTGTAGAGTTTCTGCCGAGAGATCTGCTGTTAGTCTGATGGGCTTCCCTTTGTGGGTAACCCGACCTTTCTCTCTGGCTGCCCTTAATATTTTTTTCTTCATTTAAATTTGGTGAATCTGGCAATGATGTGTCTTGGAGTTGCTCTTCTCGAGGAGTATCTTTGTGGTGTTCTCTGTATTTCCTGGATTGGAATGTTGGCCTGCCCTACTAGGTTGGGGAAGTTCTCCTGGATGATATACTGAAGAGTGTTTTCCAACTTGGTTCCATTTTCCCCCTCACTTTCAGGCACCCCAATCAGACGTAGATTTGGTCTTTTTACATAATCCCATACTACTTGCAGGCTTTGTTCATTTATTTTTCTTCTTTTTTCTTTTGATTTCTCTTCTCACTTCATTTCGTTCATTTGATCCTTAATCGCTGATGCTCTTTTCCAGTTGGTCGAGTCGGTTACTGAAGCTTGTGCAGTTTTTAATGGAAGATATTTCCTTTTTCACCATAGCCCTCTCTGGTCTTCCAAATATCACTTTGCAAATTCCACAAGAACAGTCTTAGCGAAAGTCTTCTTGAGGGGAAAGCTGTAACTCTGTGAGATGAATTAACAAAACACAAAGAAATTTCTCAGAAAGCTTCTTTCCAGTTTTTAACTGAAGTTATTTCCTTTTTCACCATAGCCCTCTACGGGCTTCCAAATATCACTTTGCAAATTCCACAAGAACAGTCTTAGCGAAAGGCTTCTTGAGGGGAAAGCTGTAACTCTGTGGGATGAATTAACAGAACACAAAGCAGTTTCTCAGAAAGCTTCTTTCCAGTTTTTAACGGAGGATATTTCCTTTTTCACCATAGCCCTCTATGGGCTTCTAAATATCACGTTCTAAATTGCACAAGAACAGTCTTAGCGAAAGTCTTCTTGAGAGGAAAGCTGTAACTCTGTGAGATGAATTAAGAGAACACAAAGCAGTTTTTCAGAAAGCTTATTTTCAGTTTTTATCTTAGGCTATTTCCTTTTTCACCGTAGACCTCTGTAGGCTTCTAAATATCACTTCCCAAATTCGACAAGAACAGTCTTAGGGAAAGGCTTCGTTAGGGGAAAGCTGTAACTTTGTGAGATGAATTAACAGAACACAACGCAGTGTCTCAGAAAGCTTCTTTCCCGTTTTAAACCGAAGATATTTCCTTTTCACCATAGCTCTCTATGGCCTTTGAAATGTCACTTTGCAAATTCCACAAGAACAGTCATAGCGAAAGACTTCCTCAGGGGAAAGCTGTAACTCTGTGGGATGAATTCACAGATCAGAAAGCTGTTTCTCAGAAAGCTTCTTTCTCACTTTTATGGCGGATATTTCCTTTGGCCCTATAGTCTTCAAAGGGAACCGAATTATCCCTTCTCAGATTCCACAGAAATAAGGTTAGCAAACAGCTCTACGACATATAGCTCTCACTCATTCAGTGGAAGTCACATATCACAAAGCAGTTTCTCAGAATGGTTCTTTTCAGTTTTTATCTTAGGATATTTCCTTTTTCACCATAACCCTCTATGGGCTTACAAATACCACTCTGCAAATTCCACAAGAACAGTTTTACCGAAAGGCTTCTTAAGGGGAAAGCTGTAACTCTGTGAGGTGAATTAACAGAACACAAAGCAGTTTCTCAGAAAGCTTCTTTTCAGCTTTTATCTTAGGATATTTCCTTTTTCACCATAGCCCTATAAGGGCTTACAAATATCACTATGAGTATTACACAAGAAGAGTCTTAGCAAAAGTCTTTTTGAGGGTAAAGTTGTAACTCTTTGAGATGAATTAACAGAACACAAAGCAGTTGCCTAGAAAGCTTCTTTCCATTTTTTAACTGAAGATATTTCCCTTTCACCACAACCATCTATGGGCTTCCAAATATCACTTTGAAAATTCAAAAAGAACAGTCCTAGCAAAAGGCTTCTTGAGTGGAATGCTGTAACTCTGTGAGATGAATTCACAGATCTCAGAGAAGTTTCTCAGAAAGCTTCTTTCTCACTTTTAGCGGCAGATATTTCCTTTGGCCCTATAGTCTTCAAAGGGATCCAAAATAACAGTTCTCCAATTCCATAGAAATAAGGCTATCAAACACCTCTAGGAAATACAGCTGTAACTCAGTGAGTGGAAGTCACATAATACTAAACCGTTTCTCAGAAAGCCTCTTTCAGTTTTCAACTGAAGCTATATCCTTTTTCACCGTAGTCCTCTATGGGCTTCAAAATATCACTTTGAAAATACAACAAGAACAGTCTTAGCGAAAGGCTTCTAGAGGGGAAAGCTGTAACTCTGTTAGGTGAATTAACAGAATACAAAGCAGTTTCTCAGGAATGTTCTTTACAGTTTTTTTCTGAAGATATTTCCTTTTCACCATAGCGCTCTATGGGCTTCCAAATATCACATTTCAAATTCCACAAGAACAGTCTTAGCGAAAGACTTCTTGAGGGGAAAGCTGTAAGTCTGTGAGATGAATTAAAAGAACACAAAGCAGTTTCTCAGAAAGCTTCTTTCCAGTTTTTATCTGAGGATATTTCGTTTTCATCATAGCCGTCTATTGGCTTCCAAATATCATTTTTCAAATTGCGCAAGAATAATGTTAGCAAAAGGCTTCTTGAGGGGAAAGCTGTAACTCTGTGAAATGAATTAACAGAACACAGAGCAGTTTCTCAGAAAGCTTCTTTCTAGTTTTGAACGGAAGATATTTCCTTTTTCACCATAGCCCTCTATGGGCTTCCAAATATCCCTTTGCCAATTCCACAAGAACAGCCTTAGCGAAAGGCTTCTTAAAGGGAAAGATTTAACTCTGTGAGATGAATTAACAGAACACAGAGCAGTTTCTCAGAAAGCTTCTTTCCAGTTTTGAACGGAAGATATTTCCTTTTTCACCATAGCCCTCTATGGGCTTCCAAATATCCCTTTGCCAATTCCACAAGAACAGTCTTAGCGAAAGACTTCTTGAAGGGAAAGATGTAACTCTGTGAGATGAATTAACAGAACACAAAGCAGTTTCTCAGAAAGCTTTATTTCAGTTTTTAACTGAAGACATATCCTTTTTCACTATAGGTCACTATGAGCTTCCAAATATCACTTTGCATATTCCACAAGAACTGTCTTAGCGAAAGACTTCTTGAGGGGAAACCTGTAACTCTGTGAGATGAATTAACAAAACACAAAGCAGTTTCTCAGAAAGGTTCTTTTCAGTTTTTATCTTAGGATATTTCCTTTTTCACCATAGCCCTCTATGGGCTTACAAATATCACTTCGCAAATTCCACAAGAACAGTCTTAGCGAAAGGCTTCTAGAGGGGAAAGCTGAAACTCTGTGAGGTGAATTAACAGAATACAAAGCAGTTTCTCAGAAAGTTTCTTTCCAGTTTTTAACTGAAGGTATTTCCTTTTTCACCATAGCCCTCTACGGGCTTTCAAATATCACTTTGCAAATTCCACAAGAACAGTCTTAGCGAACGGCTTCTTGAGGGGAAAGCTGAAACTCTGTCAGATGAATTAACAGAACACAAAACAGTTTGTTCGAAAGCTTCTTTCCAGTTTTGATCCGAGGACATATCCTTTCACACCATAGCCCTCTCACGGCTTCCAAATATCACTTTGCAAATTCCACAAGAACCGTCTTAGCGAAAGACTTCTGGAGGGGAAAGCTGTAACTCTGCGAGATGAATTAACAGAAAACAAAGCAGTTTCTCAGAAAGCTTCTTTCCAGTTTTTAATTGAAGATATTTCCTTTTTCACCATATCCCTCCATGGGCTTCCAAATATGACATTGCAAATTCCACAAGAACAGTCTTAGCGAAATGCTTCTTGAGGGGAAAGCTGTAACTCTGTGAGATGAATTAACATAACACAAAGCAGTTTCTCCGAAAACTTCTTTCCAGTTTTTATGTGAGGAAATTTCCTTTTTAACCGTACCCCTCTATGGGCTTCCAAATATCACTTTGTAAACTCCACAAGAACAGTCTTAGCGAAAGGCTTCTTGAAGGAAAAACTGTAACTCTGTGAGATGAATTAACAGAACACAAAGCAGTTTCTCAGAAAGCTTCTCTCCAGTTTTTAACTGAAGATATTTCCTTTTTCACCATAGCGCTCTATGGGCTTCCAAATATCTCTTTGGAAATTCCAGAAGAACAGTCTTAGTGAAGGGCTTCTTGAGGGTAGAGCTGTAATACTGTGAGATGAATTAACAAAACACAAAGGAGTTTCTCAGAAAGCTTCTTTCCAGTTTTTATGTGAGGAAATTTCCTTTTTAACCGTACCTCTCTATGGGCTTCCAAATATCACTTTGTAAACTCCACAAGAACAGTCTTAGCGAAAGGATTCTTGATAGGAAAGGTGTAACTCTGTGTATGAATTAACAGAACACAAAGCAGTTTCTCAGAAAGCTTCTCTCCAGTTTTTAACTGAAGATATTTCCATTTTCACCATAGCCCTCTAAGAGCTTCCAAATATCATTTTGCAAATTTCACAACAACAGTCTTAATGAATGGCTTCTTGAGGGAAAAGCTATAACTTTGTGAGATGAATTAACGGTACGCAAAGAAGTTTCTCAAAAAGCTTCTTTTCAGTTTTTATCTTAGGATATTTCCTTTTTCACCATAGCCCTCTATTGTTTTCCAAATATCACTTTGCAAATTCCACGAGAACAGTCTTAGTGAAAGGCTTCTTGAGGGGAAACTGTAGCTCTGTAAGATCAATTCACAGATCACAAAGAAGTTTCTCAGAAAGCTTCTTTCCAGTTTTGAACGTAAGATATTTCCTTTTTCACCATAGCCCTCTATGGGCTTCCAAATATCCCTTTGCCAATTCCACAAGAACAGCCTTAGCGAAAGGCTTCTTGAAGGGAAAGATGTAACTCTGTGAGATGAATTAACAGAACAAAAAGCAGTCTCTCAGAGAGCTTTTTTTTCAGTTTTTATCTTAGGATATTTCATTTTTCACCATAGACCTCTAGGGGTTCCAAATATCACTTTGCAAATTTCACATAAACAGTATTACGGAAAGGCTTCTTGAGTTGAAAGCTGTAACTCTGTGAGATTAATTAACAGAACACAAAGCAGTTCCTCAGAAAGCTTCTTTTCACTTTTTAACTGAAGCTATATCCTTTTTCACCATAGCGATCTATGGACTTCCAAAGACCACTTTGTAAATTCCACAAGAACAGTCTTGGTTAAAGGCTTCTTGAGGGGTAAGCTGTAACTCTGTGTGATGAACTAAGAGAACACAAAACCGTTTCTCAGAAAGCTTCTTTCCAGTTTTTAACTGAAGATATTTCCCTTTTCACCATAGCCCTCTATGGGCTTCCAAATATCAATTTGAAAATAACACAAGATCAGTCTTAGTGAACGGCTTTTTGTTCGGAAAGCTGTAACTCCCTGAGATGAATTAACAAAACACAAAGCAGTTTCTCAGAAAGCTTCTTTTCAGTTTTTATCTTACGATATTTCCTTTTTCACTATAGTTCTCTAAGCACTTCCAAATATCACTTTGCAAATTTCACAAGAACAGTCTTAGTGAACGACTTCTTGAGGGGAATGCTGTAACTCTGTGAGATGGAATAACAGAACACAAAGCAGTTTCTCAGAAACGTTCTTTCCACTTTTTAACTGAAGATATTTCCTTTTTCCCCATAGCACTCTATGGGCTTCCAAATATCACTTTGCAAAATCCACGAGAACAGTCTTAGTGAACGGTTTCTTGAGGGGAAAGCTGTAAGTCTGTGACATGAATTCAGAGAACACAAAGCAGTTTCTCAGAAATTTTCTTTTCAGTTTTATCTTAGGATATTTTCTTTTTAACCATAGATCTCTATGGTTTTCCAAATATCTTTTTCCAAATTCCACAAAAACAGCTTTAGCGAAAGTTTTCTTGAGGGGAAAGCCGTAATTCTGTGAGATGAATTAACAGAACACAAAGCAATTTCTCAGAAAGCTTCTTTCCAGTTTTTATCTGAAGATATTTCCTTTACACCATGGTCCTCTATGGGCTTCCATATATCACTTTGCAAATTCCACAAGAACAGTCTTACTGAACGACTTCTTGAGGGGAAAGCTGTAATTCTATAAGATGAATTAACAGAACACAAAGTCGTTTCTCAGAAAGCTTCTTTTCAGTTCTTATCTTAGGAAATTTCTTTTTCACCACAGCCCTCTATGGGCTTCCAAATGTCACTTTGCAAATTCCACAAGAATAGTCTTAGCGGAATGCTTCTTGAGGGGAAAGCTGTAACACTGTCAGATGAATTAACAGAACACAAAGCAGTTTCTCAGAAAACTTCTTTCCAGTTTATAACTGAAGATATTTCCTTTTTCACCATAGCCCCCTATGGGTTTCCAAATATCACTTTGAAAATTCCACAAGAACGGTCTTAGTGAACGGTTTCTGGAGGGCAAAGCTGTAACTGTGTGAGATGAATTAACGGAACACAAAGCAGTTTCTCAGAAAGCTTCTTTTCAGTTTTTATCTTAGGATATTTCCTTTTTCACCATAGCCCTCTATGGGCTTCCAAATTTCACTTTGCAAATTCCACAAGAACAGTCTTAGCGAAAGACTTCTTGAGGGGAAAGCTGTAACTCTGTGAGATGAATTAACAGAAAACAAAGCAGTTTCTCAGAAAGCTTCTATACAGTTTCTAACTGAAGATATTCCTTTTTTCACCATAACCCTATATGGGCTTCCAAATATTACTTTGCGAATTACACAAGAACAGTCTTAGCGAAAGGCTTCTCGAGGGGAAAGCTGTAACTCTTTGAGATGAAATAACAGAACACAAAGCAGTTTCTCAGAAAGCTTCTTTCAGGTTTTTAACTGAAGATATTTACTTTTTCACAATAGGCATCTCTGGGGTACCAAATATCACTTTGGAAATTCCACAAGAACAGTTTTAGTGTACGACTTCTTGAGGGGAAAGCTGTAACACTGTGAGATGAATTAACAAAACACAAAGCAGTTTCTCAGAAAGCTTCTTTTCAGTTTTTATCTTAGGATATTTCCTTTCTAACCATAGCCCTCTATGGGCATCCAAATATCACTTTGCAAATTCCGCAAGAACATTCTTAGTGAAAGGCTTCTTGAGGGGAAGTCTGTTACTCTGTGAGGTGAATTACCAGAATATAAAGCAGTTTTTCAGAAAACTTCTTTCCAGTTTTTAATGAAGATATTTTCTTTTTCACCACCGCCCTCTATGGTCTTCCAGATATCACTTTGAATATTACACAAGAACAGTCTTAGTCAACGGCTTCTTGAGGGGAAATCTGTAACACTGTGAGATGAATTAACAGAACACAAAGCAGTTTCACAGAAAGCTTCTTTCCGATTTTTATCTGAGGACACTTACTTTTTCACCATATCCCTCTAGGGTCTTCCAAATATCACTTTGCAAATTCCACAAGAACAATCTTTGCGAAAGGCTTCATGAGGGGAAAGCTGAAACTCTGTGAGATGAATTAACAGAACACAAAGCAGTTTCTCAGATAGATTATTTCCAGTTTTTAGCTGAAGATATTTTATTTTTCACCATAACCCTCCATGGGCTTCCAAATATCTCTTTGCAAATTCCAAAAAAACAGTCTTAGTGAACGGCCTCTTGAGGGGAAAGCTGTAACTCTGTGACAGGAACTAGAAGAACACAAAGAAGTTTCTCAGAAAGCTTCTTTCCAGTTTTTAACTGAAGATATTTCCTTTTTCACCGTAGCCCTCTATGGTCTTCCAAATATCACTTTGCAAATTTCACAAGAACAGTCTTAGCGAAAGGCTTCTTGAGGGGAAAGCTATAACACTGTGAGATGAATTAACAGTACACAAAACAGTTTCTCAGAAAGCTTCTTTCCAGTTTTTAACTTAAGATATTACCTTTTTCACCATAGCCCTCTATAGGCTTCCAAATATCACTTTCCAAATTCAACAAGAACAGTCTTAGTGAAAGGCTTCTTCAGGGGAAAGCTGTTACTCTATGGGATGAATTAACAGAACACAAAGCCGTTTCTCTGAATGCTTCTTTACAGTTTTTAACGGAAGAGATTTCCTTTTTCACCATAGCCCTCTAAGGGCATCCAAATATCACTTTGCAAATTCTATAAGAACAGTGTTAGCGAAAGGCTTCTTGAGGGGAAAGCTGTAACTCTGTGAGATGTATTAACAGAACACAACGCAGTTTCTCAGAAATCTTCTTTCCAGTTTTTCAAAGAAGATATTTCCTTTTTCACCGTAGCCCTTATGGGCTTCCAAATATCACTTTGGAAATTCCACAAGAACAGTCTTAGTGAAAGGCTTCTTGAGGGGAAAGCTGTAACTCTGTGAGATGAATTAAGAGAACACAAAGCAGTTTTTCACAAAGCTTCTTTCCAGTTTTTAACTGAAGATATTTCTTTTTTACCATAAACTTCTAGGGGCTTCCAAATATCACTTTGCAAGTTCCACAAGAACAGTCTTACCGAGAGGCTTCTTGAGGGAAGAGCTGTAACTCAGTGAGATGAATTAGCAGAACACAATGCAGTTTCTCAAAAAGCTTCTTTCCAGTTTTTAACTGAAGAGATTTCCCTTTTCACTCTAGCCCTCTATGGGCTTCCAAATATCATTTTGAAAATTCCACAAGAGCAGTCTTAGCGAAAGGTTTCTTGAGGGGAAAGCTGTAACTCTGTGAGATGAATTAACACAACACAAAGCAGTTTCTCAAAAGGCTTCTTTTCAGTTTTTATCTTAGGATATTTCCTTTTTCACCACAGCTCTCTATGGGCTTCCAAATATCACTTTTTAAATTCCACAAGAACTCTCTTAGCGAAAGGCTTCTTGAGGACAGAGCTGTATCTCTGTGAGATGAATTAACAGAACACAAAGCAGTTTCTCAGAACGCTTCTTTCCAGTTTTAAACTGAAGATATTTCCTTTTTCACCATAGCCCTCCATGGGCTTCCAAATATCAGTTTGCAAATTCCACAAGAACAGTCTTAGCGAAAGGTTTCTCCAGCGGAAAGCTGTAACTCTTTGAGAGGAATTAACAAAACACAAAACAATTTCTCAGAGATCTTCTTTCTAGTTTTTAACTTAAGACATTACCTTTTTCACCATAGCCCTCTGTAGGCTTCCAAATATCACTTTGAAAATTCCACAAGAACTGTATTAGCGAAAGGCTTCTTGAGGGGAATGCTGTAGCTCTGTGAGATGAATTAACAGAACACAATGCAGTTTCTCAAAAAGCTTCTTTCAAGTTTTTAACTGAAGATATTTCCATTTTTACCGTAGTCCTCTATGGGCTTCCAAATATCACTTTGCAAATTCAGCAGGAACAGTCTTAGAGAAAGATTTCTTGAGGAGAAAGCTGTAAATCTGTGAGATGAATTAACAGAACACAAAGACGTTACTCAGAAAGCTTCTTTCCAGTTTTTAATGAAGAGACTTCCTTTTTTTCCATAGCCCTCTATGGGCTTCCAAATATCACTTTGCAAATTCCACAAGAACAGTCTTAGCAAAAGGCTTCTTGACGGGAAAGCTGTAACTCAGTGAAATGAATTCACAGAACACGAAACAGTTTCTCAGAGACCTTCTTTCCAGTTTTTAACGGAGGAGATTTCCTTTTTCACCGTAGATCTCTAGGCGCTTCCAAATATCACTTTGAAAATTCCACAAGAAGAGTCTTAGCGAAAGGCTTCTTGAGGGAAAAGCTGTAACTCTGTGAGATGAATTAACAGGAAACAAAGCAGTTTCTCAGAAAGTTCTTCCCACTTTTTAACTGAAGATATTTCCTTTTTCACCATAGCCCTCTAAGGACTTGGAAATATCACATTGCAAATTCCACAAGAACCGTCTTAGCGAAAGATTTCTTGAGGTAAAGCTGTAACTCTTTGAGATGACTTAACAGAACACAAAGCAGTTTCTCAGAAAGCTTCTTTCCAGTTTTAACTGAAGATATTTCCTTTTTCACCATAGCCCTCAATGGCCTTCCAAATATCAGTTTGCAAATTCCACAAGAACAGTCTTAGCGAAAGGCTTCTTGAAGGGAAAGATGTAACTCTGTGAGATGAACTAACAGAACACAAAGCAGTTTCTCAGAAAGCTTCTTTCCAGTTTTTAACGGAAGATATTTCCTTTTTCACCATAGCCCTCTATGGGCTTCCAAATATCACTTTGCAAATTTCACAAGAACAGTCTTAGTGAACGGCTTCTTGAGGGGAAAGCTGTAACTCTGTGAGATGAACTAACAGAACACAAAGCAGTTTCTCAGAAAGCTTCTTTTTGGTTTTTATCTTAGGATATTTCCATTTTCACCATAGCCCTCTATGGGCTTCCAAATATCACTTCGCAATTTCCACAAGAACAGTCTTAGCGAAAGTCTTCTTGACGGAAAAGCTGTAACTCTGTGAGATGAATTAAAAGAACACAAAGCAGTTTCTCAGAAATCTTCTTTCCAGTTTTTAACGGAAGATATTTCCTTTTACTCCATAGACCCAAATGGACTTCAAAATATCACTTTGCAAATTCCACAAGAAATTTCCTTTTTCACCATAGCCCTCTAGGGGCTTCCAAATATCACTTTGCAAATTCCAAAAGAACAGTCTTAGTGAACGGCTCCTTGAGGGGAAAGCTGTAATTCTGTGAGATGAATTAACAGAACACAAAGCAGTTTCTCAGAAATCTTCTTTCCAGTTTTTAACTGAAGACATTTCCTTTTTCATCAGAGCCCTCTATGGGCTTCCAAATATCACTTTGCAAATTCCACAAGAACAGTCTTAGCGAAACGCTTCTTGAGGGGAAAGCTGTAACTCTGTGAGATGAATTAACAGAACACAAAGCAGTTTCTCAGAAATCTTCTTTCCAGTTTTTAAGGAATATCCTTCCTTTTTCACCATAGCCCTCTATGGGCTTCCAAATGTCACTTTGCATATTCCACAAGAACAGTCTTAGCGAAAGGCTTCTTGAGGGGAAAGCTGTAACTCGGTGAGATGTTTTAACAGAAAACACAGCAGTATCTCAGAGAGCTTCTTTCCAGTTTTTAACTGAAGATATTTCCTTTTTCGCCATAGCCCAATATGGGTTTCCAAATATCACTTTGCAAATTTCACAAGAATAGTCTTAGTGAACGGCTTCTTGAGGGGATAGCTGTAACACTGTGAGATGAACTAACAGAACACAAAGCAGTTTCTCAGAAAGCTTCTTTTCAGTGTTTATCTTAGGATATTTCCTTTTTCATCATAGCCCTCTAGGTGCTTCCAAATTCACTTTGCATATTCCACAAGAACAGTCTTAGCGAAAGGCTTCTTCAGCAAAAAGCTGTAGTTCGGTGAGATGTCTTACACGAACACAGGGCACTTTATCAGAAAGCTTCTTTCCAGTTAGAAATGGTAGATATTTCCTATTTCACCGTTGCCCTCTATGGGCTTCCAAATATCACTTTGTAAATTTCACAAGAACAGTCTTAGCGAAAAGCTTCTTGAGGGGAAAGCTGTAACTCGGTGAGATGTATCAACACAACACACGGCAATTTCTCAGAATGCTTCTTTCCAGTTTTTAACGGAAGATATTTTCTTTTTCACCATAGCCCTCTATGGGCTTCCAAATGTCACTTTGCAAATTTCACAAGAACAGCCTTAGTGAACGGATTTTTGTGGTTAAAGCTGTAACTCAGTGAGATGAACTAACAGAACACAAAACAGTTTCTCAGAAAGCTTCTTTTCGGTTTTTGTCTTAGGATATTTCCATTTTCACCATAGCCCTTTATGGGCTTCCAAATATCACTTTGCAAATTCCACAAGAACAGTCTTAGCGGAAGGCTTGTGGAGGAGAAAGCTCTAACTCTGTGAGATGAATTAACAGAACACAAAGCAGTTTCTACGAAATCTTCTTTCCAGTTTTTAACGGAAGATATTTCCTTTTACACCATAGCCCCCTAGGGGCTTCAAAATATCACTTTGCAAATTGCACAAGAACTGTCTTAGCGAAGGGCTTCTTGAGGAGAGAGCTGTAACTCTCCGAGATGAATTAACAGAACACAAAGCAGTTTCTCAGAAAGCCTCTTTCCAGGTTTTAACTGAAGATATTTCCTTTTTCACCATAGCCCTCTATGGGCTTCCAAATATCACTTTGCAAATCCCACAGTAACAGTCTTAGCGAAAGGATTCTGGAAGGGAAAGCTGTAACCCTGTGAGATGAAATAACAGAACACAAAGCAGTTTCTCAGAAAGCTTCTTTCCAGTTTTTAACGGAAGATATTTCCTTTTCCACCATAGCGCTCTATGCTCTTCCAAATATCAGTTTGCAAATTCCACAAAAACAGTCTTAGGGAAACGATTCTGGAGGGGAAAGCTGTAACTCTGTGAGATGAATTAACAGAACACAAAGCAGTATCTCAGAAAGCTTCTTTCCAGTTTTTAACTGAAGATATTTCCTTATTCACCAGAGTCCTCTACGGGCTTCCAAATATCTCTCTGCAAATCCCACAAGAACAGTCTTAGCGAAAGGCTTCTTGAGGGGAAAGCTGTAACTCGGTGAGGTGTATTAACAGAACACACGACAGTTTCTCAGAAAGCTTCTTTCCACTTTTTAACGGAAGATATTTCCTTTTTCACCATAGCCCTGTAGGGGCTTCCAAATATCACTTTGAAAATTCCAATAGATCAGTTAGCGAAAGGCTTCTTGAGGGGAAAGCTGTAATTTGGTGAGATGCATTATCAGAACACACGGCAGTTTCTGAAAAAGTTTCTTTCCAGTTTTTAACGGAAGATATTTCCTTTTTCACCAAAGCCCTCTATGGGCTTCCAAATATCACTTTGCAAATTTCACAAGAACAGTCTTAGTGAACGGCTTCTTGAGGGGAAAGCTGTAACTCTGTGAGAGGAACTCACAGATCACAAAGAAGTTTCTCAGAGAGCTTCTTTTCGGTTTTTAATGGAAGATATTTCCTTTTTCAAAATAGCCCTCTACGGGCTTTCAAATATCACATTGCAAATTCCACAAGAACCGTCTTAGCGAAAGATTTCTTGAGGTAAAGCTGTAACTCTTTGAGATGACTTAACAGAACACAAAGCAGTTTCTCAGAAAGCTTCTTTCCAGTTTTAACTGAAGATATTTCCTTTTTCACCATAGCCCTCAATGGCCTTCCAAATATCAGTTTGCAAATTCCACAAGAACAGTCTTAGCGAAAGGCTTCTTGAGGGGAAACCTGTAAGTCGGTGAGATGTATTAACACAACACACCGTAATTTCTCAGAATGCTTCTTTCCAGTTTTTAACGGAAGATATTTCCTATTTCACCATCGTCCTCTATGGGCTTCCAAATATCATTTTGCAATATTCACAAGAACAGTCTTAGTAAACGGATTCTTGAGGGGAAAGCTGTAACTCTGTGAGATGAACTAACAAAATACAAAGCAGTTTCTCAGAAAGCTCCTTTTTTTTTTTAATCTTAGGATATTTCCATTTTCACCATAGCCCTCTATGGGCTTCCAAATATCACTTCGCAATTTCCACAAGAACAGTCTTAGCGAAAGTCTTCTTGACGGAAAAGCTGTAACTCTGTGAGATGAATTAAAAGAACACAAAGCAGTTTCTCAGAAATCTTCTTTCCAGTTTTTAACGGAAGATATTTCCTTTTACTCCATAGACCCAAATGGACTTCAAAATATCACTTTGCAAATTCCACAAGAAATTTCCTTTTTCACCATAGCCCTCTAGGGGCTTCCAAATATCACTTTGCAAATTCCAAAAGAACAGTCTTAGTGAACGGCTCCTTGAGGGGAAAGCTGTAATTCTGTGAGATGAATTAACAGAACACAAAGCAGTTTCTCAGAAATCTTCTTTCCAGTTTTTAACTGAAGATATTTCCTTTTTCATCAGAGCCCTCTATGGGCTTCCAAATATCCCTTTGCCAATTCCACAAGAACAGCCTTAGCGAAACGCTTCTTGAAGGGAAAGATGTAACTCTGTGAGATGAATTAACAGAACACAGAGCAGTTTCTCAGAAAGCTTCTTTCCAGTTATTAAATTCAGATATTTCCTTTTTCACCATAGCCCTCTATGGGCTTCCAAATATCCCTTTGCCAATTCCACAAGAACAGCCTTAGCGAAAACCTTCTTGAAGGGAAAGATGTAACTCTGTGAGATGAATTAACAGAACACAGAGCAGTTTCTCAGAAAGCTTCTTTCCAGTTTTTAACGAAAATATTTTCATTTTTGCCACAGCTCTCTATGGGCTTCCAAATATCACTTTGCAAATTTCACAAGAGCAGTCTTAATGAACGACTTCTGGAGGGGAAAGCTGTAACACTGTGAGATGAACTCACAGAACACAAAGCAGATTCTCAGAAAGCTTCTTTTAGGTTTTTATCTTAGGATATTTCCATTTTCACCATAGCCCTCTATGGGCTTCCAAATATCACTTTGCAAATTCCACAAGAACAGTCTTAGCGAAAGGCTTCTTGAGGGGAAAGCTGTAACTCTGTGAGATGTATTAACAGAACACAAAGCAGTTTCTCAGAAAGCTTCTTTCCAGTTTTTAACGGAAGATATTTCCTTTTTCACCATAGCCCTCTATGGGCTTCCAAATATCACTTTGCAAATTCCACAAGAACAGCCTTAGCGAAAGGCTTCTTGAAGGGAAAGCTGTAACTCTGTGAGATGAATTAACAGAACACAAAGCAGTTTCTCAGAAATCTTCTTTCCAGTTTTTAACTGAAGATATTTCCTTTTTCACCATAGCCCTCTATGGGCTTCCAAATATCACTTTGCAAATTCCACAAGAACAGTCTTAGTGAAAGGCTTCTTGAGGGGAAAGCTGTAACTCTGTGAGATGAATTAACAGAACACAAAGCAGTTTCTCAGAAAGCTTCTTTCCAGTTTTTAACTGAAGATATTTCCTTTTTCACCATAGCCCTCTATGGGCTTCCAAATATCACTTTGCAAATTCCACAAGAACAGTCTTAGCGAAAGGCTTCTTGAGGAGAAAGCTGTAACTCTGTGAGATGAACTAACAGAACACAAAGCAGTTTCTCAGAAAGCTTCTTTCCAGTTTTTAACGGAAGATATTTCCTTTTTCACCATAGCCCTCTATGGGCTTCCAAATATCACTTTGCAAATTCCACAAGAACAGTCTTAGTGAAAGGCTTCTTGAGGGGAAAGCTGTAACTCTGTGAGATGAACTAACAGAACACAAAGCAGTTTCTCAGAAAGCTTCTTTTCGGTTTTTATCTTAGGATATTTCCATTTTCACCATAGCCCTCTATGGGCTTCCAAATATCACTTTGCAAATTCCACAAGAACAGTCTTAGCGAAAGGCTTCTTGAGGGGAAAGCTGTAACTCTGTGAGATGAATTAACAGAACACAAAGCAGTTTCTCAGAAATCTTCTTTCCAGTTTTTAACGGAAGATATTTCCTTTTTCACCATAGCCCTCTATGGGCTTCCAAATATCACTTTGCAAATTCCACAAGAACAGTCTTAGCGAAAGGCTTCTTGAGGGAAAAGCTGTAACTCTGTGAGATGAATTAACAGAACACAAAGCAGTTTCTCAGAAATCTTCTTTCCAGTTTTTAACGGAAGATATTTCCTTTTTCACCATAGCCCTCTATGGGCTTCCAAATATCACTTTGCAAATTCCACAAGAACAGTCTTAGCGAAAGGCTTCTTGAGGGGAAAGCTGTAACTCTTTGAGATGAATTAACAGAACACAAAGCAGTTTCTCAGAAAGCTTCTTTCCAGTTTTTAACTGAAGATATTTCCTTTTTCACCATAGCCCTCTAGGGGCTTCCAAATATCACTTTGCAAATTCCAAAAGAACAGTCTTAGTGAACGGCTCCTTGAGGGGAAAGCTGTAACTCTGTGAGATGAATTAACAGAACACAAAGCAGTTTCTCAGAAATCTTCTTTCCAGTTTTTAACTGAAGATATTTCCTTTTTCACCATAGCCCTCTATGGGCTTCCAAATATCACTTTGCAAATTCCACAAGAACAGTCTTAGCGAAACGCTTCTTGAGGGGAAAGCTGTAACTCTGTGAGATGAATTAACAGAACACAAAGCAGTTTCTCAGAAATCTTCTTTCCAGTTTTTAAGGAATATATTCCTTTTTCACCATAGCCCTCTATGGGCTTCCAAATGTCACTTTGCAAATTCCACAAGAACAGTCTTAGCGAAAGGCTTCTTGAGGGGAAAGCTGTAACTCTGTGAGATGAATTAACAGAACACAAAGCAGTTTCTCAGAAATCTTCTTTCCAGTTTTTAACGAAAGATATTTCCTTTTTCACCATAGCCCTCTATGGGCTTCCAAATATCACTTTGCAAATTCCACAAGAACAGTCTTAGCGAAAGGCTTCTTGAGGGGAAAGCTGTAACACTGTGAGATGAATTAACAGAACACAAAGCAGTTTCTCAGAAAGCTTCTTTTCAGTTTTTAACTTAGGATATTTCCTTTTTCACCATAGCCCTCTATGGGCTTCCAAATATCACTTTGCCAATTCCACAAGAACAGCCTTAGCGAAAGGCTTCTTGAAGGGAAAGATGTAACTCTGTGAGATGTATTAACAGAACACAGAGCAGTTTCTCAGAAAGCTTCTTTCCAGTTTTGAACGGAAGATATTTCCTTTTTCACCATAGCCCTCTATGGGCTTCCAAATATCCCTTTGCCAATTCCACAAGAACAGCCTTAGCGAAATTCTTCTGGAGGGGAAAGCTGTAAGTCTGTGAGATGAATTAACAGAACATAAAGCAGTTTCTCAGAAACCTTCTTTCCAGTTTTTAACGGAATAAATTTCCTTTTTCACCTTATCCCTCTATGGACTTCCAAATATCACTTTGCAAATTCCACAAGAACAGTCTCAGCGAAATGCCACTTGAGGGGAAAGCTGTAACTCTGTGAGTTGAATTAACAGAACACAAAGCAGTTTCTCAGAAACCTTCTTTCCAGTTTGTAACAGAAGATATTTCCTTTTTCACCACAGCCCTTTAAGGGTTTCCAAATATCACTTTGCAACTCCCACAAGAACAGTCTTAGCGAAAGCCTTCTTGAGGGGAAAGCTGTAACTCTGTGAGATGAACTAAGAGAACACAAAGCAGTTTCTCAGAATGCTTCTTTCCAGTTTTTAACTGAAGATATTTCCTTTTTCACGATAGCCCTCTATGGATTTCGAAATGTCAGTTTGCAAATACCAAGAAAATTGTCTTAGTGAACGGCTTCTTGAGAGGAAAGCTGATACTCTGTGAGATGAACTAACAGAACACAAAGCAGTTTCTGAGAAAGCTTCTTTTCGGTTTTTCTCTTAGGATATTTCCATTTTCACCACAGCCCTCTATGGGCTTTCAAATATCACCTTGCAAATTCCACATGAAGAGTCTTAGCGAAAGGCTTCTTGAGGGAAAAGCTGTAACTCTGTGAGATGAATTAACAGAACACAAAGCAGTTTCTCAGAAAGCTTCTTGTCAGTTTTTAACGGAAGATATTTCCTTGTTCACCATAGCCCTCTATGGGCTTCCAAATATCACTTTGCAAATTCCACAAGAACAGTCTTAGCGAAAGGCTTCTTGAGGGGAAAGCTGTAACTCTTTGAGATGAATTAACAGAACACAAAGCAGTTTCTCAGAAAGCTTCTTTCCAGTTTTTAACTGAAGATATTTCCTTTTTCACCATAGCCCTCTATGGGCTTCCAAATATCACTTTGAAAATTCCACAAGAACAGTCTTAGCGAAAGGCTTCTTGAGGGGAAAGCTGTAACTCTGTGAGATGAATTAACAGAACACAAAGCAGTTTCTCAGAAATCTTCTTTCCAGTTTTTAACGGAAGATATTTCCTTTTTCACCATAGCCCTCTATGGGCTTCCAAATATCACTTTGCAAATTACACAAGAACAGTCTTAGTGAACGACATCTTGAGGGGAAAGCTGTAACTCTGTGAGATGAATTAACAGAAAAAAAAGTAGTTTCTCAGAAAGCTTCTTTTCAGTTTTATCTTAGGATATTTCCTTACTCACCATAGCCCTCTATGGGCTTCCAAATATCACTTTGCAAATTCCACAAGAACAGTCTTAGTGAAAGGCTTCTTGAGGGGAAAGCTGTAACTCTGTGAGATGAATTAACAGAACACAAAGCAGTTTCTCAGAAAGCTTCCTTTCAGTTTTTATCTTAGGATATTTCCTTTTTCACAGTAGCCTTCTATGGGCTTCCAAATATCACTTTGCAAATTCCACAAGAACAGTCTTAGTGAACGACTTCTTGAGGGCAAAGCTGTAACTCTGTGAGATAAACTAACGCAATAAAAAGCAGTTTCTCAGAAAGCTTCTTTCCAGTTTTTAACGGAGGATATTTCCTATTATTCCATAGCCCTCTAAGGGATTCCAAATATCACTTTGCAAATTCCACAAGAACAGTCTTAGCAAAAGGCTTCTTGAGGGGAAAGCTGAAACTCGGTGAGATGTATTAACAGAACACACAGCAGTATCTCAGAGAGCTTCTTTCCAGTTTTTAACTGAAGATATTTCCTTTTTCGCCATAGCCCAATATGGGTTTCCAAATATCACTTTGCAAATTTCACAAGAATAGTCTTAGTGAACGGCTTCTTGAGGGGATAACTGTAACACTGTGAGATGAACTAACAGAACACAAAGCAGTTTCTCAGAAAGCTTCTTTACGGTTTTTAATAGAAGATATGGCGATTTTCACCATTGCGCACTATGGGCTTCCAAATTTCACTTTGCAAATTCAAAAAGAAAAGTCTTACTGACAGGTTTCTTGAGGGTAGAGCTGTAACTCTGTGAGATGAATTAGCAGAACACAAAGCAGTTTCACAGAAAGCTTCTTTCCGGTTTTTAACTGAAGATATTTCATTTTTGACCATAGCCCTCTAAGGTCTTCCAAATATCACTTTGCAAATTCCACAAGAACAGTCTTAGCAAAAGGCTTCTTGAGGGGAAAGCTGTAACTCTGTGAGATGAATTAACAGAACACAAAGCAGTTTCTCAGAAAGCTTCTTTTCAGTTTTTATCTTAGGATATTTCCTTTTTCACCATAGCCCTCTATGGGCTTCCAAATATCACTTTGCCAATTCCACAAGAACAGCCTTAGCGAAAGGCTTCTTGAAGGGAAAGTTGTAACTCTGTGAGATGAATTAACAGAACACAAAGCAGTTTCTCAGAAAGCTTCTTTCCAGTTTTTAACGGAAGATATTTCCTTTTTCACCGTAGCCCTCTATGGGCTTCCAAATATCACTTTGCCAATTCCACAAGAACAGCCTTAGCGAACGGCTTCTTGAAGGGAAAGATGTAACTCTGTGAGATGAATTAACAGAACACAGAGCAGTTTCTCAGAAAGCTTCTTTCCAGTTTTGAACGGAAGATATTTCCCTTTTCACCATAGCCCTCTATGGGCTTCCAAATATCCCTTTGCCAATTCCACAAGAACAGCCTTAGCGAAAGGCTTCTTGAAGGGAAAGATGTAACTCTGTGAGATGAATTAACAGAACACAAAGCAGTTTCTCAGAAAGCTTCTTTTCAGTTTTTATCTTAGGATATTTCCTTTTTCACCATAGCCCTCTAAGGGCTTCCAAATATCACTTTGCAAATTCCACAAGAACAGTCTTAGCGAAAGGCTTCTTGAGTGGAAAGCTGTAACTCTGTGAGATGAATTAACAGAACACAAAGCAGTTTCTCAGAAAGCTTCTTTCCAGTTTTTAACTGAAGATATTTCCTTTTTCACCATAGCCCTCTAGGGTTTCCAAATATCACTTTGCAAATTCCACAAGAACAGTCTTAGTGAAAGGCTTCTTGAGGGGAAAGCTGTAACTCTGTGAGATGAATTAACAGAACACAAATCAGTTTCTCAGAAAGCTTCTTTCCAGTTTTTAACTGAAGATATTTCCTTTTTCACCATAGCCCTCTATGGGCTTCCAAATATCACTTTGCAAATTCCACAAGAACAGTCTTAGCGAAAGGCTTCTTGAGGGGAAATCTGTAACTCTGTGAGATGAATTAACAGAACACAAAGCAGTTTCTCAGAAAGCTTCTTTTCAGTTTTTATCTTAGGATATTTCCTTTTTCACCATAGCCCTCTATGGGCTTCCAAATATCACTTTGCAAATTCCACAAGAACAGAGTTAGCGAAAGGCTTCTTCAGGGGAAAGCTGTAACTCTGTGAGATGAATTAACAGAACACAAAGCAGTTTCTCAGAAAGCTTCTTTCCAGTTTTTTACTGAAGATATTTCAGTTTTCACCATAGCCCTCTAAGGGCTTCCAAATATCACTTTGCAAATTCCACAAGAACTGTCTTAGCGAAAGGTTTCATGAGGGGAAAGCTGTAACTCTGTGATATCAATTAACAGAACGCAAAGCAGTTTCTCAGAATGCTTCTTTTCAGTTTTCAATGGAAGATATTTGTTTTTCACCATAGCTCTCTGGGCTTCCAAATATCACTTTGCAAATCGCACAAGAACAGCCTTAGCGAAAGGCTTCTTGAAGGGAAAGATGTAACTCTGTGAGATGAATTAACAGAACACAGAGCTGTTTCTCAGAAAGTTTCTTTCCAGTTTTGAACGGAAGATATTTCCTTTTTCACCATAGCCCTCTATGGGCTTCCAAATATCCCTTTGCCAATTCCACAAGAACAGCCTTAGCGAAAGGCTTCTTGAAGGGAAAGATGTAACTCTGTGAGATGTATTAACAGAACACAGAGCAGTTTCTCAGAAAGCTTCTTTCCAGTTTTGAACGGAAGATATTTCCTTTTTCACCATTGCCCTCTATGGGCTTCCAAATATCCCTTTGCCAATTCCACAAGAACAGCCTTAGCGAAAGGCTTCTTGAGAGGAAAGCTGTAACTCCGTGAGATGAACTAACAGAACACAAAGCAGTTTCTCAGAACGCTTCTTTTCGGTTTTTATCTTAGGATATTTCCATTTTCACCATAGCCCTCTAAGGGCTTCCAAATATCACTTTGAAAATTCCACAAGAACAGTCTTAGCGAAAGTCTTCTTGAGGGGAAAGCTGTAACTCTTTGAGATGAATTAACAGAACACAAAGCAGTTTCTCAGAAAGCTTCTTTCCAGTATTTAACTGAAGATATTTCCTTTTTCACCATAGCCCTCTATGGGCTTCCAAATATCACTTTGCAAATTCCACAAGAACAGTCTTAGCGAAAGGCTTCTTGAGGGGAAAGCTGTAACTCTGTGAGATGAATTAACAGAACACAAAGCAGTTTCTCAGAAATCTTCTTTCCAGTTTTTAACGGAAGATATTTCCTTTTTCACCATAGCCCTCTATGGGCTTCCAAATATCACTTTGCAAATTCCACAAGAACAGTCTTAGCGAAAGTCTTCTTGAGGGGAAAGCTGTAACTCTGTGAGATGAATTAACAGAACACAAAGCAGTTTCTCAGAAAGCTTCTTTCCAGTTTTTAACGGAAGATATTTCCTTTTTCACCATAGCCCTCTATGGGCTTCCAAATATCACTTTGCAAATTCCACAAGAACAGTCTTAGTGAACGGCTTCTTGAGGGGAAAGCTGTAACTCTGTGAGATGAATTAACAGAACACAAATCAGTTTCTCAGAAAGCTTCTTTCCAGTTTTTAACGGAAGATATTTCCTTTTTCACCATAGCCCTCTATGGGCTTCCAAATATCACTTTGCAAATTCCACAAGAACAGTCTTAGCGAAAGGCTTCTTGAGGGGAAAGCTGTAACTCTGTGAGATGAATTAACAGAACACAAAGCAGTTTCTCAGAAAGCTTCTTTTCAGTTTTTATCTTAGGATATTTCCTTTCTCACCGTAGCCCTCTATGGGCTTCCAAATATCACTTTGCAAATTCCACAAGAACAGTCTTAGCGAAAGGCTTCTTGAGGAGAAAGCTGTAACTCTGTGAGATGAATTAACAGAACACAAAGCAGTTTCTCAGAAAGCTTCTTTCCAGATTTTAACTGAAGATAATTCGTTTTTCAGCATACCCCTCTAGGGGTTCCAAATATCACTTTGCAAATTCCACAAGAACAGACTTAGTGAAAGGATTCTTGAGGGAAAAGCTGTAACTCTGTGAGATGAATTAACAGAACACAAAACAGTTTCACAGAAAGCTTCTTTCCAGTTTTGAACGGAAGATATTTCCTTTTTCACCATAGCCCTCTATGGGCTTCCAAATATCACTTTGCATATTCCACAAGAACAGTCTTAGCGAAAGGCTTCTTGAGGGGAAAGCTGTAACTCTGTGAGATGAATTAACAGAACACAAAGGTGTTTCTCAGAAAGTTTCTTGCCAGTTTTTTACTGAAGATATTTCCTTTTTCACCAAGGCCATCTACGGGCTTCCAAATATCACTTTGCAAATCGCACAAGAACAGTCTTAGCCAAAGACTTCTTTTGGGGAAAGCTGTAACTTGGTGAGATGTATTAACAGAACACACGGCAGTTTCTCAGAAAGCTTCTTTCCAGATTTTAACGGAAGATATTTCCTTTTACACCATAGCCCTCTATCGGCTTCCAAAGTTCACTTTTCAAATTTCACAAGAACAGTCTTAGTGAACGACTTCTTGAAGGGAAAGCTGTAACTCTGTGAGATGAACTAACAGAACACAAAGAATTTTTCAGAAAGCTTCTTTTTGGTTTTCATCTTAGGATATTTCCATTTTCACCACAGCCATCTATGGGCTTCCAAATATCACTTTGAAAATTCCACAAGAACAGTCTTAGCGAAAGTCTTCTTGAGGGGAAAGCTGTAACTCTTTGAGATGAATTTACAGAACTCAAAGCAGTTTCTCAGAAAGCTTCTTTCCAGTATTTAACTGAAGATATTTCCTTTTTCACCATAGCCCTGCATGGGCTTCCAAATATCACTTTGGAATTTCCAGAAGAACAGTTTTTGCGGAGGGCTTCTGGAGGGGAAGTTTTTAACTCTGTGAGATGAATTAAGAGAACACAAAGCAGTTTCTCAGAAATCTTCTTTCCAGTTTTTACCGTAAGATATATCTTTTTTCACCGTAGCCCTCTACGGGATTCCAAATATCACTATGCAAATTCCACAAGAACAGTCTTAGCCAAAGACTTCTGGAGGGGAAATCTGTAACTCAGTGAGATGAATTAACAGAACACAAAGCAGTTTCTCAGAATGCTTCTTTTCCGTTTTTAAGGGAAGATATTTCCTTTTTCACCATAGCCCTCTATGGGCTTCCAAATATCACTTTGCAAATTCCACAAGAGCAGTCTTAGTGAACGGCTTCTTGAGGGGAAAGCTGCAAATAGGTGAGATGAATAAACAGAACACAAAGGAGTTTCTCAAAAAGCTTCTTTCCAGTTTTTAACTAAAGATATTTGCTTTTTCACCATAGCCCTCTATGGGCTTCCAAAATCACTTTGCAAATTCCACAAGAACAGTCTTAGCGAAAGGCTTCTGGAGAGCAAAGCTGTAATTCTGTGAGATAAATTAACAGAACACAAAGCAGATTCTCAGAAATCTTCTTTCCAGTTTTCATCTTAGGATATTTCCTTTTTCACCATAGCCCTCTATGGGCTTCCAAATATCACTATGCAAATCCCACAGGAACTGTCTTAGCGAAAGGCTTCTTGTGGAGAAAGCTGTAACTCGGTGAGATATATTAACAGAACACGCGGCAGTTTCTCAGAGTGCTTCTTTCTAGTTTTTAAGGGAAGATATTTCCTTTTTCACCATAGCCCACTATGGGCTTCCAAATATCACTTTGAAAATTTCACAAGAACAGTCTTACTGAATGGCTTCTTGAGGGGAAAGCGGTAACACTGGGAGATTAACTAACAGAACACAAAGCAGTTTCTCAGAAAACTTCTTCTCGGTTTTTATCTTAGGATATTTCCTTTTTCACCATAGCCATCTATGGGCTTCCAAATATCCCTTTGCCAATTCCACAAGAACAGCCTTAGCGAAAGGCTTCTTGAAGGGAAAGATGTAACTCTTTGAGATGAATTAACAGAACACAGAGCAGTTTCTCAGAAAGCTTCTTTCCAGTTTTGAACGGAAGATATTTCCTTTTTCACCGTAGCCCTCTAAGGGCTTCCAAATATCCCTTTGCCAATTCCACAAGAACAGCCTTAGCGAAAGGCTTCTTGAAGGGAAAGATGTAACTCTGTGAGATGAATTAACAGAAAACAAAGCAGTTTCTCAGAAAGTTTCTTTTCAGTTTTTATCTTAGGATATTTACTTTTTCACCATAGCCTTCTAAGGGCTTCAAAATGTCACTTGGCAAATTCCACAAGAACAGTCTTAGTGAAGGGCTCCTTGAGAGGAAAGCTGTAACTCTGTGCGATGAACTAACGGAAGAGAAAGCAGTTTCTCAGAAAGGTTCTCTTCGGTTTTTATCTTAAGATATTTCCATTTTCACCATAGCCCTCTATGGGATTCCAAATATCACTTTGCAAATTCCACAACAACAGACTTAGCGAAAGGCTTTCTGAGGGGAAAGCTTCACACTGTGAGATGAATTAACAGAACACAAAGCAGTTTCTCAGAAATCTTCTTTCCAGTTTTTAACGGAAGATATTTCCTTTTTCACCATAGCCCTCTAGGGTTTCCAAATATCACTTTGCAAATTCCACTAAAACACTCTTAGCGAAAGTCTTCTTGAGGGGAAAACTGTAACTCTGTGAGATGAATTAACAGAACAAAAAGCAGTTTCTCAGAAAGTTTCTTTCCAGTTTTTAACTGAAGGTATATCATTTTTCACCATAGCCCTCTAAGGGCTTCCAAATATCTCTTTGCAAATTCCACAAGAACAGTCTTAGCGAAAGGCTTCTTGAGGGGAAAGCTGGAACACAGTGAGATGAATTAACAGAACACAAAGCAGCTTCTCAAAAAGCTTGTTTTCAGTTTTTATCTTAGGCTATTTCCTTTTTCACCATAGCCCTCTGTGGGCTTCTAAATATCACTTTGCAAATTCCACAAGAGCAGTCTTAGCGAAAGGCTTCTTGAGGGGAAAGCTGTAACTCTTTGAGATGAATTAACAGAACACAAAGCAGTTTCTCAGAAAGTTTCTTTTCAGTTTTTAACTGAAGATATTTCCTTTTTCACCATAGCCCACTTTGGGCTACCAAATATCACTTTGCAAATTCCACAACAACAGTCTTAGTGAATGGCTTCTTGAGGGGAAAGCTGTAACTCTGTGAGATGAATTAACACAACACAAAGCAGTTTCTCAGAAAGCCTCTTTTCCGTTTTTATCTTAGGACATTTCCTTTTTCACCATAGACCTCAAAGGGCTACCAAATATCACTTTGCAAATTCCTAAAGAACAGTCTTAGCGAAGGGCTTCTGGAGGGGAAATCTGTAACTCTGTGAGATGAACTAACAGAACACAAAGTAGTTTCTCAGAAATCTTCTTTCCAGTTTTTAACGGAAGATATTTCCTTTTTCACCATAGCCCCCTAAGGGCTTCCAAATATCACTTTGCAAATTCCACAAGAACAGTCTTAGCGAAAGGTTTCCTGAGGGGAAAGTTTTAACTCTGTGAGATGAATTAACAGAACACATAGCAGCTTCTCAGAAAGCTTCTTTCCAGTTTTTAACGGAAGATATTTCCTTTTTCACCGTAGCCCTCTATGGGCTTCTAAATATCACTTTGAAAATTCCACATGAACAGCCTTAGCGAAAGGCTTCTTCAGGGGAAAGCTGTAACTCTGTGAGATGAATTAGCAGAACACAAAGCAGTTTCTCAGAAAGCTTCTTTCCAGTTTTTAACTGAAGATATTTCCTTTTTCACCATAGCCCTGTAAGGGCTTCCAAATATCACTTTGCAAATTACACAAGAACAGTCTTAGCGAAAGGCTTCTGGAGGTGAAGCTGTAACCCTGTGAGGTGAATTAACAGAACACAAAGCAGTTTCTGAGAAAGCTTCTTTTCAGTTTTTATCTTAGAATATTTCCTTTTTCATCATAGCCCTCTATGGGCTTCCAAATATCACTTTGCAAATCCCACAAGAACAGTCTTAGCGAAAGGCTTCTTGAGGGTAAGGCTGTAACTCGGTGAGATGTATTAACATAACACACGGCAGATTCTCAGAATGCTTTTTTCTAGTTTTTAACGGAAGATATTTCCTTTTCCACCACAGCCCTCTATGGGCTTCCAAATATCACTTTGAAAATTTCACAACAACAGCCTTAGCAAAAGGCTTCTTGAGGGGAAAGCTGTAACTCTGTGAGTTGAATTGACAGAACACAAAGCAGTTTCTCAGAAAGCTTATTTTCAGTTTCTATCTTAGGATAATTCCTTTTTCAAAATAGCCTTCTATGGGCTTCCAAATATTACTTTGCAAATTCCATAAGAACAGTCTTAGCGAAAGGATTCTGGAGGAGAAGCTGTAACTCTGTGAGATGAATTAACAGAACAAATAGCAATTTCTCAGAAATCTTCTTTCCAGTTTTTAACGGAAGAAATTTCCTTTTTCACTATAGCCCTCTATGGACTTCCAAATATCACTTTGCAAATCCCACAAGAACAGTCCTAGCGAAAGTCTTCTTGAGGGGAAAGCTGTAACTCGGTGAGACGAATTAACAGAACACAAAGCAGTTTCTCAGAAAGCTTCTTTCCAGTTTTTAACGGAAGATATTTCCTTTTTCACCATAGCCCTCTATGGACTTCCAAATATCACTTTGCAAATTCCACAAGAACAGTCTTAGTGATCGGCTTCTTGAGGGGAAAGCTGTAACTCTGTGAGATGTATTAACAGAACACAAAGCAGTTTCTCAGAAATCTTCTTTCCAGTTTTTAACGGAAGATATTTCCTTTTTCACCATAGCCCTCTATGGGCTTCCAAATATCACTTTGCAAATTCCACAAGAACAGTCTTAGCGAAAGGCTTCTTGAGGGGAAAGCTGTAACTCTGTGAGATTAATTAACAGAACACAAAGCAGTTTCTCAGAAAGCTTCTTTTCAGTTTTTATCTTAGGATATTTCCTTTTTCACCATAGCCCTCTACGGGCTTCCAAATATCACTTTGCAAATTCCACAAGAACAGTCTTAGCGAAAGGCTTCTTGAGGGGAAAGCTGTAACTCTGTGAGATGAATTAACAGAACACAAAGCAGTTTCTCAGAAAGCTTCTTTTCAGTTTTTATCTTAGGATATTTCCTTTTTCACCATAGCCCTCTATGGGTTTCCAAATATCACTTTGCAAATTCCACAAGAACAGTCTTAGCGAAAGGCTTCTTGAGGGGAAAGCTGTAACTCTGTGAGATGAATTAACAGAACACAAAGCAGTTTCTCAGAAAGCTTCTTTCCAGTTTTTAATGGAAGATATTTCCTTTTTCACCATAGCCCTCTATGGGATTCCAAATATCACTTTGCAAATTCCACAAGAACAGTCTTAACGAAAGGCTTCTTGAGGGGAAAGCTGTAACTCTGTGAGATGAATTAACAGAACACAAAGCAGTTTCTCAGAAAGCTTCTTTCCAGTTTTTAATGGAAGATATTTCCTTTTTCACCATAGCCCTCTAAGGGCTTCCAAATATCACTTTGCAAATTCCACAAGAACAGTCTTAGCGAAAGGCTTCTTGAGGGGAAAGCTGTAACTCTGTGAGATGAATTAACAGAACACAAAGCAGTTTCTCAGAAAGCTTCTTTTCAGTTTTTTTCTTAGGATATTTCCTTTTTCACCATAGCCCTCTATGGGCTTCCAAATATCACTTTGCAAATTCCACAAGAACAGTCTTAGCGAAAGGCTTCTTGAGGGGAAAGCTGTAACTCTGTGAGATGTATTAACAGAACACAAAGCAGTTTCTCAGAAAGCTTCTTTCCAGTTTTTAACTTAAGATATTTCCTTTTTCACCATAGCCCTCTATGGGCTTCCAAATATCACTTTGCAAATTCCACAAGAACAGTCTTAGCGAAAGGCTTCTTGAGGGGAAAGCTGTAACTCTGTGAGATGAACTAACAGAACACAAAGCAGTTTCTCAGAAAGCTTCTTTCCAGTTTTTAACGGAAGATATTTCCTTTTTCACCATAGCCCTCTATGGGCTTCCAAATATCACTTTGCAAATTCCAGAAGAACAGTCTTAGCGAAAGGCTTCTTGAGGGGAAAGCTGTAACTCTGTGAGATTAATTAACAGAACACAAAGCAGTTTCTCAGAAAGCTTCTTTCCAGTTTTTAACAGAAGATATTTCCTTTTTCACCATAGCCCTCTATGGGCTTCCAAATATCACTTTGCAAATTCCACAAGAACAGTCTTAGTGAACGGCTTCTTGAGGGGAAAGCTGTAACTCTGTGAGATGAATTAACAGAACACAAAGCAGTTTCTCAGAAATCTTCTTTCCAGTTTTTAACTGAAGATATTTCCTTTTTCACCATAGCCCTCTATGGGATTCCAAATATCACTTTGCAAATTCCACAAGAACAGTCTTAGTGAACGGCTTCTTGAGGGGAAAGCTGTAACACTGTGAGATGAATTAACAGAACACAAAGCAGTTTCTCAGAAAGCTTCTTTTCAGTTTTTATCTTAGGATATTTCCTTTTTCACCATAGCCCTCTATGGGCTTCCAAATATCACTTTGCAAATTCCACAAGAACAGTCTTATCAAAAGGCTTCTTGAGGGGAAAGCTGTAACTCGGTGAGATGTATTAACAGAACACACGGCAGTTTCTCAGAAAGCTTCTTTCCAGTTTTTAACGGAAGTTATTTCCCTTTTCACCATAGCCCTCCATGGGCTTCCAAATATCACTTTGCAAATTCCACAAGAACAGTCTTAGCGAAAGGCTTCTTGAAGGGAAAGATGTAACTCTGTGAGATGAATTAACAGAACACAAAGCAGTTTCTCAGAAAGCTTCTTTCCAGTTTTTAATGGAAGATATTTCCTTTTTCACCATAGTCCTCTATGGGCTTCCAAATATCACTTTGCAAATTCCAGAAGAACAGTCTTAGCGAAAGGCTTCTTGAGGGGAAAGCTGTAACTCTGTGAGATGAATTAACAGAACACAAAGCAGTTTCTCAGAAAGCTTCTTTCCAGTTTTTAACTGAAGATATTTCCTTTTTCACCATAGCGACTATGGGCTTCCAAATATCCCTTTGCAAATTCCACAAGAACAGTCTTAGCGAAAGGCTTCTTGAGGGAAAGGCTGTAACTCTGTGAGATGAATTAACAGAACACAAAGCAGTTTCTCAGAAAGCTTCTTTCCAGTTTTTAACGGAAGATATTTCCTTTTTCACCATAGCCCTCTATGGGCTTCCAAATATCACTTTGCAAATTCCACAAGAACAGTCTTAGCGAAAGGCTTCTTGAGAGGAAAGCTGTAACTCTGTGAGATGAATTAACAGAACACAAAGCAGTTTCTCAGAAAGCTTCTTTCCAGTTTTTAACTGAAGATATTTCCTTTTTCACCATAGCCCTCTATGGGCTTCCAAATATCACTTTGCAAATTCCACAAGAACAGTCTTAGTGAAAGGCTTCTTGAGGGGAAAGCTGTAACTCTTTGAGATGAATTAACAGAACACAAAGCAGTTTCTCAGAAAGCTTCTTTCCAGTTTTTAACTGAAGATATTTCCTTTTTCACCATAGCCCTCTATGGGCTTCCAAATATCACTTTGCAAATTCCACAAGAACAGTCTTAGTGAACGGCTTCTTGAGGGGAAAGCTGTAACTCTGTGAGATGAATTAACAGAACACAAAGCAGTTTCTCAGAAATCTTCTTTCCAGTTTTTAACGGAAGATATTTCCTTTTTCACCATAGCCCTCTATGGGCTTCCAAATATCACTTTGCAAATTCCACAAGAACAGTCTTAGCGAAAGACTTCTTGAGGGGAAAGCTGTAACTCTGTGAGATGAATTAACAGAACACAAAGCAGTTTCTCAGAAAGCTTCTTTCCAGTTTTTAACTGAAGATATTTCCTTTTTCACCATAGCCCTCTATGGGCTTCCAAATATCACTTTGCAAATTCCACAAGAACAGTCTTAGCGAAAGGCTTCTTGAAGGGAAAGATGTAACTCTGTGAGATGAATTAACAGAACACAGAGCAGTTTCTCAGAAATCTTCTTTCCAGTTTTGAACGGAAGATATTTCCTTTTTCACCATAGCCCTCTATGGGTTTCCAAATATCACTTTGCAAATTCCACAAGAACAGTCTTAGCGAAAGGCTTCTTGAGGTGAAAGCTGTAACTCTGTGAGATGAATTAACAGAACACAAAGCAGTTTCTCAGAATGCTTCTTTTCCGTTTTTAAGGGAAGATATTTCCTTTTTCACCATAGCCCTCTATGGGCTTCCAAATATCACTTTGCAAATTCTTCAAGAACTGTCTTAGCGAAAGGCTTCTTGAGGGGAAAGCTGTAACTCTGTGAGATGAATTAACGGAACACAAAGCAGTTTCTCAGAAGGCTTCTCTCCAGTTTTTAACTTAAGATATTTCCTTTTTCACACTAGGCATCTATGGTCTTCCAACTATCACTTTGCAAATTCCACAAGAACAATCTTAGCGAAAGGCTTCTTGAGGTGAAAACTGTAACTCTCTGAGATGATTTAACAGAACAAAAGCAGTTTCTCAGAAGCCTTCTTTCCAGTTTTTATCTGAAGATATTATCTTTTTCACCATAGCCCTCAAAGGGCTTCCAAAGATCACTTTGCAAATTCCACAAGAACAGTCTTAGCGAAAGGCTTCCTGAGGGGAAAGCTGTAACTCTGTGAGATGAATTCACAGAACACAAAGTAGTTTCTCAGAGAGCTTCTTTCCACTTTTTAACGGAAGAATTTCCTTTTTCACCGTAGCCCTCTATGGGCTTCCAAATATCACTTGGCAAATTCCAAAAGAACAGCCTTAGCGAATGGCTTCTTGAGGAGAAAGCTGCAACTCTGTGAAATGAATTATCAGAACTCAAAGCAGTTTCTCAGAAAGACTCTTTTCAGTTTTTATCTTAGGATGTTTCCTTTTTCACCATAGCCCTCTATGAACTTCCAAATATCACTTTGCAAATTCTACAAGAACTGTCTTAGCGAAAGGCTTCTTGAGGGGAAAGCTGTAACTCTGTGACATGAATTAACAGACCACAAAGCAGTTTCTCAGAAAGACTCTTTCCAGTTTTTAACGGAAGATATTTCCTTTTTCACCATAGCCCTCTTTGGGCTTCCAAATATTACTTTGAAAATTCCACAAGAACAGTCTTAGCGAAAGGCTTCTTGAGGGGAAAGCTGTAACTCTGTGAGATGAATTAACAGAAAACAAAGCAGTTTCTCAGAAAGCTTCTTTCCAGTTTTTAACGGAAGATATTTCCTTTTTCACCAAAGCCCTCTATGGGCTTCCACGTATCACTTTGCAAATTCTACAAGAACAGTCTTAGCAAAATGCTTTTTGAGGGGAATGCTGTAACTCTCTGAGGTGAAATAACGGAACACAAAGCAGTTTCTCAGAAAGCGTCTTTCCAGTTTTTAACGGAGGATATTTCCTTTTTCACCGTAGCCCTCTATGGGTTTCTAATATCACGTTCTAAATTCCACAAGAACAGTCTTAGCGAAAGGCTTCTTGAGGGTAAAGCTGTAACTCTGTGAGATGAATTAACAGAACACAAAGCGGTTTCTCAGAAAGCTTTTTTTCAGTTTTTATCTTAGGACATTTCCTTTTTCACCATAGCCCTCTATGGGCTTCCAAGTATCAGTTTGCAAATTCCACAAGAACAGACTTAGCGAAAGGCATCTTGAGGAGATGCTGTAACTCTGTGAGATGATTTAACAGAACACAAAGCAGTTTCTCAGAAAGCTTCTTTCCAGTTTTTAACTGAAGGTATTTCCTTTTTCACCATAGCCCTCTATGGGCTTCCAAATATCACTTTGCAAATTCCACAAGAACAGACTTAGCGAAAGGCTTCTTGAGGGGAAAGCTGTAACTCTGTGAGATGAATTAACAGAACACAAAGCAGTTTCTCAGAAAGCTTCTTTCCACTTTTTAACGGAAGATATTTCCTTTTTCACCGTAGCCCTCTATGGGCTTCCAAATATCACTTTGCAAATTCCACAAGAACAGCCTTAGCGAAAGGCTTCTTGAGGGGAAAGCTGTAACTCTGTGAGATGAATTATCAGAACACAAAGCAGTTTCTCAGAAAGCTTCTTTTCAGTTTTTATCTTAGGATATTTCCTTTTTCACCATAGCCCTCTATGAACTTCCAAATATCACTTTGCAAATTCTACAATAACTGTCTTAGCGAAAGGCTTCTTGAGGGGAAAGCTGTAACTCTGTGAGATGAATTAACAGAACACAAAGCAGTTTCTCAGAAAGCTTCTTTCCAGTTTTTAACGGAAGATATTTCCTTTTTTACCATAGCCCTCTATGGGCTTCCAAATATCACTTTGCAAATTCCACAAGAACAGACTTAGCGAAAGGCTTCTTGAGGGGAAAGCTGTAACTCTGTGACATGAATTAACAGAACACAAAGCAGTTTCTCGGAAAGCTTCTTTCCACTTTTTAACAGAAGATATTTCCTATTTCACTATAGCCCTCTATGGGCTTCCAAATATCACTTGGCAAATTCCACAAGAACTGCCTTAGCGAAAGGCTTCTTGAGGGGAAAGCTGTAACGCTGTGACATGTATTATCAGAACATAAATTAATTTCTCAGAAAGCTTCTTTTCAGTTTTTGTATTAGGATATTTCGTTTTTCACCATAGCCTTCTCCGGGCCTCTAAATATCACCGTCCAATTTCCACAAGAACAGTCTTAGCGAAACGCTTCTTGAAGGGAAAGCTGTAACTCTGTTAGATGAATTAACAGAGCACAAACTAGTTTCTCAGAGAGCTTCTTTCCAGTTTTTAACTGAAGATATTTCCTTTTCCACCATTGTCTTCTCCAGGCTTCCAAATATCACTTGGCAAATTCCACAAGAACAGACTTAGCGAAAGGCTTCTTGAGGGGAAAGCTGAAACACTTTGAGATGAATTAACACAACACAAAGCAGTTTCTCGGAAAGCTTCCTCCACTTTTTAACGGAAGAATTTCCTTTTTCACCGTAGCCCTCTATGGGCTTCCAAATATCACTTTGCAAATTCCACAAGAACAGCCTTAGCGAAAGGCTTCTTGAGGAGAAAGCTGTAACTCTGTGAAATGAATTATCAGAACACAAAGCAGTTTCTCAGAAAGATTCTTTTAAGTGTTTATCTTAGGATATTTCCTTTTTCACCACAGCCCTCTATGAACTTCCAAATATCACTTTGCAAATTCTACAAGAACTGTCTTAGCGAAAGGCTTCTTGAGGGGAAAGCTGTAACTCTGTGATTTGAATTATCAGAACACAAAGCAGTTTCTCAGAAAGCTTCTTTTCAGTTTTTGTATTAGGATATTTCCTTTTTCACCATGGCCCTCTCTGGGCCTCTAAATATCACCGTCCAATTTCCACAAGAACAGTCTTAGTGGAACGCTTCTTGAGGGAAACGCTGTAACTCTGTGAGATGAATTAACATAACACAAAGCAGTTTCTCAGAAAGCTTCTTTTTGGTTTTTATCTTAGGATATTTCCATTTTCACCATAACCCTCTCTGGGCATCCAAATATCACTTTGCAAATACCACAAGAGCAGTCTTAGTGAACTGGTTCTTGAGGGGAAAGCTGTAATTCTGAGAGATGAATTAACAGAACACAAAGCAGTTTCTGAGAAAGCTTCTTTCCAGTGTTTAACGGAAGATATTCCCTTTTTCACCATAGCCCTCTATGGGCTTCCAAATATCACTTTGCAAATTACACAAGAACAGCCTTAGAGAAAGGTTTCTTGAGAGGAAAGCTGTAACTCGGTGAGATGTATGAACAGAACTCACGGCAGTTTCTCAGAAAGCTTCTTTCCAGTTTTTAACCGAAAATATTTCCTTTTTCACCATATCTCTCTATGGGTTTCCAAATATCAGTTTGAAAATTTCACAAGAATAGTCCTAGTGAACGGCTTCTTGACGGGAAAGCTGCAACTTTGTGAGGTGAATTAAGAGAACACAAAGCAATTTCTCATAAAGTTTCTATCCAATTTTTAACTGAAGATATTTCCTCTTTCACCATAGCCTTGTATGGGCTTCCAAATATCACTTTACATATTCCACAAGAACAGTCTTAGCGAAAGGCTTCTTGAGGGAAAAGCTGTAACTCTGTGATAGGAACTAACAAAACAGAAAGAAGTTTCTCAGAAAGCTTCTTTTCGGTTTTTAACGGAAGATATTTCCTTTTTCACCATGGCCCTCTAAGGGCTACCAAATTTCACTTTGTAAATTAAACAAGAACAGTGTTAGTGAAAGGCTTCTTGAGGGAAAAGCTTTACCTCTGTGAGATGCATTAAGAGAACAAAAAGAAGTTTCTCAGAAAGCTTATTTCCAGTTTTTAACTGAAGATATTTCCTTTTTCACATAGCCCTCTATGGGCTTCCAAATATCACTTTGCAAATTCCACAAGAACAGTCTTAGCAAAAGGCTTCTGGAGAGGAAAGCTGTAACTCTGTGTGATAAATTAACAGAACACAAAGCAGTTTCTCAGAAATCTTCTTTCCAGTTTTTAACGGAAGAAATTTCCTTTCTCACCTTAGAGCTATATGGGCTTCCAAACATGACTTTGCAGATTCCACAAGAACAGTCTTAGTGAAACGTTTCTTGAGGGGAAAGCTGTAACTCGGTGAGATGA
>JABBCR010001547.1:0-70623 GCA_014849445.1 Cercopithecus mona | reverse complement strand
TGTAAATTCCACAAGAACAGTCTCAGTCAACGGTTTCTTCAGGGGAAAGCAGTACCTCTGTGAGATGAATTAACAGAAAACAAAGTAGTTTCTCAGAAACCTTCTGGTCTGGTTTGAACCGGGCAAAACCGATTGAGCCTGTCTGGTCCAGTTTGATCCGATTTTAGCCGGTCTGGTGTGGTTTGATCCGGACAAAACCGGTTTGAGCCGGTCTGGTCTGGTTTGATCGGGTCAAAACCTGTTTGAGCCGGTCGAAACCTGATTGAGCCAGTCAAAACCGGTTTGAGCCAGTCAAAACCGGTTTGAACCGGTGTAGTCTGGTTTGAGCCGGTCAAAACCGGCTCAGGTCGGTCAAAACCCGTTTGAGCCGGTCTGGTCTGCCTTGCACCGGTCCAAACCGGTTTGTGGCCCAGTTTTAGGCGGTCTGGGCCGGTCTGGTCCGGTTTGATCCGATTTTAGCTGGTCTGGGCCGGTCTGACTCGGTTTGATCTGGTCTCATCCGGTCAAAACCGCTTTGAGCCGGTCAAAAGCGGTTTGAGCCTGTCTGGTCTGGTTTGGTTTCAGCAGGTCAAAACCGGTTTGACCCGGTCAAAACCGGTTTGAGCCGGTCTGGTCTGGTCTGAGCCGGTCAAAACCGGTTTGGGCCCATAAAAACCGGTTTGAGCCGGTTTGGTCTGGTTGAAGTCAGTCAAAACTGGTTCGAGCCTGTCTGAGCCAGTCTGGTCCGGTTTGATCCGGTCTAATCAGGTCAAAACCGGTTTGAGCCGGTGAAAAGCGGTTATAGCCGGTCTGGAGTGGTTTGAGCTTGTCAAAACCGGTTTGAGCCGGTCAAAACCGGATTGAGCCAGTCAAAACCAGTTTGAAACTGTCTGGTCTGGTTTGAGCCGGTCAAAACCGGTTTGAGCCGGTCTGGCCCGGTTTTAGCCAGTCTGTGCCGCTCTTGTCTGGTTTGATCCGGTTTCAGCCGGTCTGGGCTTGTCTGCTCCGGTTTGATCCGGTGTGAGCCAGTCTGGTCCGTTTTGATCCGGTGTCATCTGGTAAAAACCGGTTGGAGATGCTCTGGTCCGGTTTGAGCCGCTCTGGTCTGGTTTGAGCCGTTCTAAACAGGCTCAGGCCGATCAAAACCGGTTTGAGCTTCTCTGGTCTGGTTTCAGCCGGTCAAAACAGGCTCAGGTCAGTCAAAACCGGTTTGAGCCGATCTGGTCTGTCTTGCACCGGTCAAAACCGGTTTGTGGCCCAGTTTTAGGCGGTCTGGGCCGGTCTGGTCTGGTTTGATGCGATTTTAGCCAGTCTGGGCCGGTCTGATTCGTGTTCAACCGGTCTGATTCGGTCAAAACCGGTTTTAGCCGGTCAAAACCGGTTTCAGCCGGTCTGGTGTGGTTGGAGCCGGTCAAAACCGGTTCGAGCTGTTCAAAACCGGTTTGTGCCGGTCAAAACCGCATTGAACCGGTCTGGTCTGGTTTGAGCTGGTCTAATCAGGTCAAAACCAGTTTAAGCCGCTGAAAACCGATTTTACCTGGTCTGGCGTGGTTTGAGCCGGTCAAAACCGGTTTCAGCCCGTCAAAACCAGATTGAGGCAGTCAAAACCAGTTTGAACCGGTGAAGTCTCGTTTGAGCCGGTCAAAACCGGTTTGAGCCGGTCTGGTCTGGCTTGCACCGGTCCAAACCGGTTTGTGGCCCAGTTTTAGGCGGTCTGGGCTGGTCTGGTCCGGTTTGATCCGATTTTAGCCGGTCTGGGCCGGTCTGATTCGGTTTGATCTGGTCTCATCCGGTCAAAACCGGTTTCAGCCGGTCTGGGGTGCTTTGAGCAGGTCAAATCCGGTTTGAGCCGTTCAAAACCGGTTTGAGCCGGTCTGGTCTGGTTTGAGCCGGTCTGGTCTGGTTTGAGGTGGTCAAAACCGGTTCGAGCCAGTCAAAACCGGTTTGAGCCGGTTTGGTCTGGTTGAAGCCAGTCAAAACCGATTCGAGCCTGTCTGAGCCGGTCTGGTCCGGTTTGATCTGGTCTAATCAGGTCAAAACCGGTTTGAGCTGGTGAAAACCGGTTTTAGCCGGTCTGGAGTGGTTTGAGCCGGTCAAAACCGGATTGAGCCAGTCAAAACCGGTTTGAACCGGTCTGGTCTGGTTTGAGCCGGTCAAAACCGGTTTGAGCCGGTCTGGCCCGGTTTTAGCCAGTCTGGGCCGGTCTGGTCCGGTTTGATCCAGTTTCAGCCGGTCTGGGCCTGTCTGGTCCGGTTTGATCCGGTGTGAGCCGGTCTGGTCCGGTTTGATCCGGTGTCATCTGGTAAAAACCGGTTTGAGACTCTCTGGTCCGTTTTGAGCCGTTCTGGACTGGTTTGAGCCGTTCTAAAATGGCTCAGGCCGGTCAAAACCGGTTTGAGCCGGTCTGGTCTGGTTTCAGCCGGTCAAAACCGGTTTCAGCCCGTCTGGTCTGGTTTGAGCCGGTCTGGTCGGGTTTGAGCCGGTCAAAACGGGTTTGTGGCCCAGTTTTAGGCGGTCTGGGCCGGTCTGGTCCGGTTTGATCCGATTTTAGCCGGTCTGGGCCGGTCTGATTCGTTTTGAACCGGTCTGATCCGGTCAAAACCGGTTTTAGCTGGTCAAAACCGGTTTCAGCCGGTCTGGTGTGGTTTGAGACGGTCAAAACCGGTTTGAGCCGGTCAAAACCGGTTCGAGCCCGTCAAAACCGTTTTGAGCCGGTTTGGTCTGGTTGAAGCCAGTCAAAACCGATTCGAGCCTGTCTGAGCCCGTCTGGTCCGGTTTGATCCGGTCTAATGAGGTCAAAACCGGTTTGAGCCGATGAAAACCGGTTTTAGCCGGCCTGGAGTGGTTTGAGCCGGTCAATACCGGTTTGAGCCGGTCAAAACCGGATTCAGCCAGTCAAAACCGGTTTGAACCGTTCTGGCCTGGTTTGAGCCGGTCAAAACCATTTTGAGCCGGTCTGGCCCGGTTTTAGCCGGTCTGATCCAGTCTGGTCTGGTTTGATACGGTGTGAGCCAGTTTGGTCTGGTTTGATCCGGTTTCATCCGGTCAAAACCGCTTTGAGCCGGTCTGGTCCGGTTTGAGCCGGTCTGGTCTGGTTTGAGCTGGTCAAAACCGGCTCAGGCCTGTCAAAACCGGTTTGAGCCGGACTGGTTTGTTTTGAGCCGGTCAAAACCGGTTTGTGGCCCGGTTGTAGCCGTTCTGGGCCGGTCTGGTCCGGTTTGTTCCGGCGTCAGCTGGTCTGGTTTGAGCCGGTCTGGTTTGATCCGGTTTCATCCGGTTTGAGCCGGTCTGCTGCTGTTTTATCGTGTCTCATCCGGTCAAATCCGGTTTGAGCTGCTCAAAACCAGTTTGAGCCGGTCTGGTCTGGTTTGAGCCGGTCTGCTCTGGTTTGAGCCGGTCAAAATCGGTTCGAGACGGTCAAAACCGATTTGAGCCGGTCTGGTCTGGTTTGAACCGGTCAACACCGGCTTGTGGCCCAGTTTTAAGCGGTCTGGGCCAGTCTGGTCCGGTTTGATCCGATTTTAGCCGGTCTGGGACGGTCTGATTTGGTTTGATCTGGTCTCATCCGGTCAAAACCGGTTTTAGCCGGTCAAAACCGGTTTCAGCCGGTCTGGTGTGGTTTGAGCAGGTCAAAACCGGTTTGAGCCGGTCTGGTCTGGTTTGAGACGGTCTGGTCTGGTTTTAGCCGGTCAAAACCGGTTTCAGCCGGTCTGGTGTGGTTTGAGCAAGTCAAAACCGGTTTGAGCCGGTCTGGTCTGGTTTGAGCCGGTCAGGTCTGGCTTGAGCCTCTCAATACCTGTTCGAGCCGGTCAAAACCGGTTTGAGCCGGTGTGGTCTGTTTGAAGCCAGTCCAAACCGATTCGAGTTTGTCTGAGCTGGTCTCGTCCGGTTTGATCCGGTCTCATCTGGTCAAAACCGGTTTTAGCCGGTCTGGTGTTGTTTGAGCCGGTGAAAACCGGTTTGAGCCATTCAAAACCGGTTTGTGCCAGTCAAAACCGCATTGAACCGGTCTGGTCTGGTTTGAGCTGGTCTAATCAGGTCAAAACCGGTTTCAGCCGGTCTGGTGTGGTTTGAGCAGGTCAAAACCGGTTTGAGCCGGTCTGGTCTGGTTTGAGACGGTCTGGTCTGGTTTTAGCCGGTCAAAACCGGTTTCAGCCGGTCTGGTGTGGTTTGAGCAAGTCAAAACCGGTTTGAGCCGGTCTGGTCTGGTTTGAGCCGGTCAGGTCTGGCTTGAGCCTCTCAATACCTGTTCGAGCCGGTCAAAACCGGTTTGAGCCGGTGTGGTCTGTTTGAAGCCAGTCCAAACCGATTCGAGTTTGTCTGAGCTGGTCTCGTCCGGTTTGATCCGGTCTCATCTGGTCAAAACCGGTTTTAGCCGGTCTGGTGTTGTTTGAGCCGGTGAAAACCGGTTTGAACCGTTCAAAACCGGTTTGTGCCAGTCAAAACCGCATTGAACCGGTCTGGTCTGTTTTGAGTCTGGTCTAATCAGGTCAAAACTGGTTGAAGCCGGTAAAAACCGGTTTTACCCGGTCTGGAGAGGTTTGAGCCGGTCAAAACCGGTTTCAGCCGGTCAAAACCGGACTAAGGCAGTCAAAATCGGTTTGAACCGGTCTGGTATGGTTGGAGCCAGTCAAAACCGCCCTAGGTCTGTCAAAACCGGTTTGAGCCAGTCTGGTCTCGTTTGCACCAGTCAAAACCGGTTTGTCACCCAGTTTTAGGCGGTTTGGTACGGTCTGGTCCGGTTGGATCCGACTTTAGCCGGTCTGGGCCGGTCTGATTCGGTTTGATCTGGTCTCATCCGGTCAAAACCGGTTTTAGCCGGTCAAAACCGGTTTCAGCCGGTCTGGTGTGGTTTGAGCAGGTCAAATCCGGTTTGAGCCGGTCAAAACCGGTTTGAGCCATTCTGGTCTGGTTTGAGCCGGTCTGGTCTGGTTTGAGGTGGTCAAAACCGGTTCGAGTCGGTCAAAACCGGTTTGAGCCAGTTTGGTCTGGTTGAAGCCAGTCAAAACCGATTCGAGCCTGTCTGAGCTCGTCTGGACAGGTTTGATACAGTCTAATCAGGTCAAAACCGGTTTGAGCTGGTGAAAACCTGTTGTAGCCGGTCTGGAGTTTTTTGAGCCGGTCAAAACCGGATTGAGCCAGTCAAAACTGGTTTCAACCGGTCTGGTCTGGTTTGAGCCGGTCAAAACCGGTTTGAGCCTGTCTGGCCCAGTTTTAGCCAGTCTGGGCCGGTCTGGTACGGTTTGATCCAGTTTCAGCCGGTCTGTGCCTTTCTGGTCGTTTGATCCGGTGTGAGCCGGTCTTGTCCGGTTTGATCCGGTGTCATCTGGTAAAAACTGGTTTGAGACGCTCTGGTCCGGTTTGAGCCGTTCTGGACTGGTTTGAGACGTTCTAAAATGGCTCAGGTCGGTCAAAACCGGTTTGAGCCGGTTTGGTCTGGTTTCAGCCGGTCAAAACCGGTTTCAGCCGGTCTGGTCTGGTGTGAGCCGGTCTGGTCGGGTTTCAGCCGGTCAAAACGCGTTTGTGGCCCAGTTTTAGGCGGTCTGGGCCGGTCTGGTCTGGTTTGATCCGATTTTAGCCGGTCTGGGCCGGTCTGATTCGTTTTGAACCGGTCTGATCCGGTCAAAACCGGTTTTAGCTGGTCAAAACCGGTTTCAGCCGGTCTGGTGTGGTTTGAGCCGGTCATAACCGGTTTGAGCCGGTCAAAACCGGTTCGAGCCCGTCAAAACCGTTTTGAGCCGGTTTGGTCTGGTTGAATCCAGTCAAAATCGATTCGAGCCTGTCTGAGCCCGTGTGGTCCGGTTTGATCCGGTCTAATCTGGTCAAAACCGGTTTGAGCCGATGAAAACCGGTTTCAGCCGGTCTGGAGTGGTCTGAGCCGGTCAATACCGGTTTGAGCCGGTCAAAACCGGTTTCAGCCGGTCTGGTGTGGTTTGAGCAGGTCAAATCCGGTTTGAACCGGTCAAAACCGGTTTCAGCCAGTCTGGTATAGTTTGAGCCGGTCAAAACCGCTTCAAGCCGTTCAAAATAGGTTTGTGCCGGTCAAAACCGCATTGAACCGGTCTGATCTGGTTTGAGCTGGTCTAATCAGGTCAAAACCGGTTTAAGCCGCTGAAAACCGGTTTTACCCGGTCTGGAGTGTTTGGAGCCTGTCAAAACCGGTTTCAGCCGGTCAAAACCGGATTGAGGCAGTCAAAACCGGTTTGAACCGCTCTGGTCTGGTTTGAGCCGGTCAAAACCGTCTCAGGTCGGTCAAAACCGGTTTGAGCCGGTCTGGTCTGGCTTGCACCGGTCAAAACCGGTTTGTGGCCCAGTTTTAGGCAGTCTGGGCTGGTCTGGTCCGGTTTGTTCCGATTTCAGCCGGTCTGGGCTGGTCTGATTCAGTTTGATCTGGTCTCATTCAGTCAAAACCGGTTTTAGCCAGTCTGGTGTGGTTTGAGCAGGTCAAAACCGGTTTGAGCCGGTCAAAACCGGTTTGAGCCGATCTGGTCTGGTTTGAGCCGGTCTGGTCTGGTTTGAGCTGGTCAAAACCGGTTCGAGCCGGTCAAAACCGGATTGAGCCGGTTTGGTCTGGTTGAAGTCAGTCGAAACCAATTCGAACCTGTCTGAGCCGGTCTGGTCCGGTTTGTGCCAGTCTGGTCTGGTTTGAGCCGGTCAAAACCGGCTCAGGCAGTTCAAAACCGGTTTGAGCTGGTCTGGTCTGGTTTCAGCCAGTCAAAACCGCTTTGTGGCCCGCTTTCAGCCCGTCTGGGCCGGTCTGGTCCTGTTTGATCCGCTTTCAGCTGATCTGGGCCAGTAGAGTCTGGTTTGATCCGGTGAAAACCGCCTTGAACCGGTCAAAACCGGTTTGAGCCGGTCTGGTCTGGTTTGAGCCGGTCAAAACCAGTTTCAGCCGGTCAAAACCGGATTGAGGCAGTCAAAACCGGTTTGAACCGTTCTGGTCTGGTTTGAGCCGGTCAAAACCTGCTCAGGTCGGTCAAAACCGGTTTGAGCCGGTCTGGTCTGGTTCGCACTGGTCAACACCGGTTTGTGGCCCAGTTTTAGGCGGTCTGGGCCAGTCTGGTCCGGTTTGATCCGATTTTAGCCGGTCTGGGCCGGTCTGATTCGGTTTGATCTGGTCTCATCCGGTCAAAACCGGTTTTAGCCGGTCAAAACCGGTTTCAGCCGGTCTGGTGTGGTTTGAGCAGGTCAAAACCGGTTTGAGCCGGTCTGGTCTGGTTTGAGCCGGTCAAAACCGGTTTCAGCCGGTCAAAACCGGATTGAGGCAGTCAAAACCGGTTTGAACCGGTCTGGTCTGGTTTGAGCCGGTCAAAACCTGCTCAGGTCGGTCAAAACCGGTTTGAGCCGGTCTGGTCTGGTTCACACTGGTCAACACCGGTTTGTGGCCCAGTTTTAGGCAGTCTGGGCCAGTCTGGTACGGTTTGATCCGATTTTAGCCGGTCTGGGCCGGTCTGAATCGGTTTGATCTGGTCTCATCCGGTCAAAACCGGTTTTAGCCGGTCAAAACCGGTTTCAGCCGATCTGGTGTGGTTTGAGCAGGTCAAAACCGGCTTGAGCCGGTCAAAACCGGTTTGAGCCTGTCTGGTCTGGTTTGAGCTGGTCAAAACCGGTTTGGGCCGTTGAAAACCGGTTTTAGCCGGTCTGGAGTGGTTTGAGCTGGTCAAAACCGGTTTGAGCCGGTCAAAACCGGATTGAGCCAGTCAAATCCGGTTTGCACCTGTCTGGTCTGGTTTGAGCCGGTCAAAACCGGTTTTTGCCGGTCTGGCCCGGTTTTAGCCGGTCTGTGCCGCTCTCATCTGGTTTGATCCGGTTTCAGCTGGTCTGGGCCTGTCTGGTCCGGTTTGATCCGGTGTGAGCCAGTCTGGTCCGGTTTGATCCGTTGTCATCCGGACAAAACCAATTTGAGCCGCTCTGCTCCGGATTGAGCCTGTCTGGTCTGGTTTGAGCCGGTCTAAACCGTCTCAGGCCGGTCAAAACCGGTTTGAGCCGGTCTGGTCTGGTTTGAGCCGGTCAAAACCGGTTTGTGGCCCATTTTCAGCCCGTCTGGGCCGGTCAAAACTGGTTTGAGCTGGTCTGGTCTGGTTTTAGCTGGTCTGGTATGATTTGAGCCGGTCCAAACCGGTTCAGGTCGGTCAAAAACGGTTTGAGCCGGTCTCGTCTAGTTTGAACCGGTCAAAACCGGTTTGTGGCCCAGTTTTAGGTGGTCTGGGCCGGTCTGGGCCGATTTGATACGGCTTCAGCCGGTCTGGGCCTCTCGTTCGGTTTGATCCGGTGTGAGCCGGTCTGGTCCGGTTTGATCCGGTGTAATCCGGTCAAAACCGGTTTCAGCCGGTCTGGTCTGGCTTGAGGCAGTCAATACCGGTTTGAGCCGGTCTGGTCTTGTTAGAGCCGGTCTGGTCTGGTTTGAGCCGGTCAAAACCGATTCGAGCCCGTCAAAACCGGTTTGAGCAGGTTTGGTCTGGTTGAAACCAGTCAAAACCGATTCGAGCCTGTCTGAGCCGGTCTGGTCCCGTTTGATCCGGTCTGGTCGGTTTGAGCCAGTCAATACCCGGTCAGGTCGGTCAAAACCGGTTAGAGCCGGTCTGGCCTGGTTTGAGCCGGAGAAAACCGGTTTGTGGCCCGGTTTTACGCGGTCTGGCCCGGTCTGGTGCTGTTTGATCCCGTTTCAGCTGGTCTGGGCCGGTCGAGTCTGGTTTGATCCGGTCAAAACCGCTTTGAGCCGGTCAAAAGCGGTTTGAGCCTTTCTGGTCTGGTTTGAGCCGGTCTGTTCTGGTTTGAGCCGGTCAAAACGGATTTCAGCCGGTCAAAACCGGCTCAGGTCAGTCAAAACCGGTTTGAGCCGGTCTGGTCTGGTTTGCAGCGGTTGAAACCGGTTTGTGGCCCAGTTTTAGGCGTCTGAGACGGTCTGGTCTGGTTTGATCCGATTTTAGCTGGTCTGGGCCGGTCTGATTCGGTTTGATCTGGTCTCATCCGGTCAAAACCGGTTTTAGCCAGTCAAAACCGGTTTCAGCCGGTCTGGTGTGGTTTGAGCAGGTCAAAACCGGTTTGAACCGGTCTGGTCTGGTTTGAGCTGGTCTGGTCTGGTTTGAGCTGGTCAAAACCGGTTCGAGCCGGTTAAAACCGGATTGAGCCGGTTTGGTGTGGTTGGAGTCAGTCGAAAATAATTCGAGCCTGTCTGAGCTGGTCTGGTCCGGTTTGACCCGGTTTAATCAGGTCGAAACCGGTTTGGGCCTTTTAAAACCGGTTATAGCCGGTCTGGAGTGGTTTGAGCTTGTCAAAACCGGTTTGAGCCGGTCAAAACCGGATTGAGCCAGTCAAAACCAGTTTGAAACTGTCTGGTCTGGTTTGAGCCGGTCAAAACCGGTTTGAGCCGGTCTGGCCCGGTTTTAGCCAGTCTGTGCCGCTCTTGTCTGGTTTGATCCGGTTTCAGCCGGTCTGGGCTTGTCTGCTCCGGTTTGATCCGGTGTGAGCCAGTCTGGTCCGTTTTGATCCGGTGTCATCTGGTAAAAACCGGTTGGAGATGCTCTGGTCCGGTTTGAGCCGCTCTGGTCTGGTTTGAGCCGTTCTAAACAGGCTCAGGCCGATCAAAACCGGTTTGAGCTTCTCTGGTCTGGTTTCAGCCGGTCAAAACAGGCTCAGGTCAGTCAAAACCGGTTTGAGCCGATCTGGTCTGTCTTGCACCGGTCAAAACGCGTTTGTGGCCCAGTTTTAGACGGTCTGGGCCGGTCTGGTCTGCTTTGATCCAATTTTAGCCGGTCTGGGACTGTCTGATACGTTTTGAAACGGTCTGACCCAGTCAAAACCGGCTTTAGCCGGTCAAAACCGGTTTCAGCTGGTCTGGTGTGGTTTGAGCAGGTCAAAACCGGTTTGTGTCTTTCAAAACCGCATTGAACCGGTCTGGTCTGGTTTGAGCTGGTCTAATCAGGTCAAAACCAGTTTAAGCCGCTGAAAACCGGTTTTACCCGGTCAGGAGTGGTTTGAGCCCCTCAAAACCGTTTTCAGCCCGTCAAAACCGGATTGAGGCAGTCAAAACCAGTTTGAAGAGGTGTGGTCTGGTTTGAGCCGGTCAAAACCGGTTTGAGCCGGTCTGGTCTAGCTTGCACCGGTCCAAACCGGTTTGTGGCCCAGTTTTAGGCGGTCTGGGCTGGTCTGGTCCGGTTTGATCCGATTTTAGCCGGTCTGGGCCGGTCTGATTCGGTTTGATCTGGTCTCATCCGGTCAAAACCGGTTTTAGCCGGTCAAAACCGGTTTCAGCCGGTCTGGGGTGCTTTGAGCAGGTCAAATCCGGTTTGAGCCGTTCAAAACCGGTTTGAGCCGGTCTGGTCTGGTTTGAGCCGGTCTGGTCTGGTTTGAGGTGGTCAACACCGGTTCGAGTCGGTCAAAACCGGTTTGAGCCGGTTTGGTCTGGTTGAAGCAAGTCAAAACCGATTCGAGCCTGTCTGAGCCGGTCTGGTCCGGTTTGATCTGGTCTAAACAGGTCAAAACCGGTTTGAGCTGGTGAAAACCGGTTTTAGCCGGTCTGGAGTGGTTTGAGCCGGTCAAAACCGGATTGAGCCAGTCAAAACCGGTTTCAACCGGTCTGGTCTGGTTTGAGCCGGTCAAAACCGGTTTGAGCCGGTCTGGCCCGGTTTTAGCCAGTCTGGGCCGGTCTGGTACGGTTTGATCCAGTTTCAGCCGGTCAAAACCGGTTTGAGCCGGTCTGGCCCGGTTTTTGCCGGTCTGGGGCGGTCTGGTCCGGTTTGATCCGGTGTCATCCGGTGAAAACCGGTTTGAGCCGGTCTGGTCTGATTTGAGCCGGTCTGGTCTGGTTTGAGCCAGTCAAAACCGTCTCAGGCCGGTCAAAACCGGTTTGTGACGGTCTGCTCTAATTTGAGCCGGTCTGGTCTTGTTTGATCCGGTCAAAACCGGTTTGTGGCCCGGTTTTAGCCGGTCTGGGCCGGTCTGGTCCGGTTTGATCCGATTTTAGCCGGTCTGGGCCGGTCTGATTCGTTTTGAACCGGTCTGATCCGGTCAAAACCGGTTTTAGCTGGTCAAAACCGGTTTCAGCCGGTCTGGTGTGGTTTGAGCCATTCAAAACCGGTTTGAGCCGGTCAAAACCGGTTCGAGCCCGTGAAAACCGTTTTGAGCCGGTTTGGTCTGGTTGAAGCCAGTCAAAATCGATTCGAGCCTGTCTGAGCCCGTCTGGTCCAGTTTGATCCGGTCTAATCAGGTCAAAACCGGTTTCAGCCGGTCTGGTCTGGTTTGAGCCGGTCCAAACCGTCTCAGGTCGGTCAAAACCGGTTTGAGCCGGTCTCGTCTGACTTGCACCGGTCCAAACCGGTTTGTTGCCCAGTTTTAGGCGGTCTGGGCCGGTCTGGTCCGGTTTGATCCGATTTTAGCCAGTCTGGGCCGGTCTGATTCGGTTTGATCTGGTCTCATCCTGTCAAAATCGGTTTTAGCTGGTCAAAACCGGTTTCAGCCGGTCTGGTGTGCTTTGAGCAGGTCAAAACCGGTTTGAGCCGGTCAAAACCGGTTTGAGCCGGTCTGGTCTGGTTTGAGCCAGTCTGGTCTGGTTTGAGCTGGTCAAAACCGGTTCGAGCCGGTCAAAACCGGTTTGACCCTGTTTGGTCTGGTTGAAGACAGTCGAAACCAATTCGAGCCTGTCTGAGACGGTCTGCTCCGGTTTGATCCGGTCTAATCAGGTCAAAACCGGTTTGAGCTGGTGAAAACCTGTTGTAGCCGGTCTGGAGTGGTTTGAGCCGGTCAAAACCGGATTGAGCCAGTCAAAACCGGTTTCAAACGGTCTGGTCTGGTTTGAGCCGGTCAAAACCGGTTTGAGCCGGTCTGGCCCGGTTTTAGCCAGTCTGGGCCGGTCTGGTACGGTTTGATCCAGTTTCAGCCGGTCTGTGCCTTTCTGGTCGTTTGATCCGGTGTGAGCCGATCTTGTCCGGTTTGATCCGGTGTCATCTGGTAAAAACCGGTTTGAGATGCTCTGGTCCGGTTTGAGCCTTTCTGGACTGGTTTGAGCCGTTCAAAAATGGCTCAGGCCGGTCAAAACCTGTTTGAGCCGGTCTGGTCTGGTTTCAGCCGGTCAAAACCGGTTTCAGCCCGTCTGGTCTGGTTTGAGCCGGTCTGGTCGGGTTTGAGCCGGTCAAAACGGGTTTGTGGCCCAGTTTTAGGCGGTCTGGGCCGGTCTGGTCCGGTTTGATCCGATTTTAGCCGGTCTGGGCCGGTCTGATTCGGTTTGAGCCGGTCTGGTCTGGTTTTAGCCGGTCAAAACCGGTTTTAGCTGGTCAAAACCGGTTTCAGCCGGTCTGGTGTGGTTTGAGCCGGTCAAAACCGGTTTGAGCCGGTCAAAACCGGTTCGAGCCCGTCAAAACCGTTTTGAGCCGGTTTGGTCTGGTTGAAGCCAGTCAAAACCGATTCGAGCCTGTCTGAGCCCGTCTGGTCCGGTTTGATCCGGTCTAATCAGGTCAAAACCGGTTTGAGCCGGTGAAAACCGGTTTTAGCCGGTCTGGAGTGGTTTGAGCCGGTCAATACCGATTTGAGCCGGTCAAAACCGGATTCAGCCAGTCAAAACCGGTTTGAACCGGTCTGGTCTGGTTTGAGCCGGTCAAAACCATTTTGAGCCGGTCTGGCCCGGTTTTAGCCGGTCTGATCCAGTCTGGTCCGGTTTGATACGGTGTGAGCCAGTTTGGTCTGGTTTGATCCGGTTTCATCCGGTCAAAACCGCTTTGAGCCGGTCTGGTCCGGTTTGAGCCGGTCTGGTCTGGTTTGAGCTGGTCAAAACCGGCTCAGGCCTGTCAAAACCGGTTTGAGCCGGACTGGTTTGTTTTGAGCCGGTCAAAACCGGTTTGTGGCCCGGTTGTAGCCGTTCTGGGCCGGTCTGGTCCGGTTTGTTCCGGCTTCAGGTCTTCTGGGCCGGTCTGGTGTGCTTTCATCCGGTTTGAGCCGGTCTGCTGCTGTTTTATCGTGTCTCATCCGGTCAAATCCGGTTTGAGCCGCTCAAAACCAGTTTGAGCCGGTCTGGTCTGGTTTGAGCCGGTCTGGTCTGGTTTGAGCCGGTCAAAATCGGTTCGAGACGGTCAAAACCGATTTGAGCCGGTCTGGTCTGGTTTGAACCGGTCAACACCGGCTTGTGGCCCAGTTTTAAGCGGTCTGGGCCAGTCTGGTCCGGTTTGATCCGATTTTAGCCGGTCTGGGACGGTCTGATTTGGTTTGATCTGGTCTCATCCGGTCAAAACCGGTTTTAGCCGGTCAAAACCGGTTTCAGCCGGTCTGGTGTGGTTTGAGCAGGTCAAAACCGGTTTGAGCCGGTCTGGTCTGGTTTGAGCCGGTCTGGTCTGGTTTGAGCTGGTCAAAACCGGTTTGGGCCGTTGAAAACCGGTTTTAGCCGGTCTGGAGTGGTTTGAGCTGGTCAAAACCGGTTTGAGCCGGTCAAAACCGGATTGAGCCAGTCAAATCCGGTTTGCACCTCTCTGATCTGGTTTGAGCCGGTCAAAACCGGTTTTTGGCCCGGTTTTAGCCGGTCTGGCCTGGTCTGGTCCGGTTTGATCCGGTTTCAGCTGGTCTGGGCTGGTCGAGTCCGGTTTGATCCGGTCAAAACCGCTTTCAGCCGGTCAAAAGCGGTTTGAACCTGTCTGGTCTGGTTTGAGCCGGTCTGGTCTGGTTTGAGCCGGTCAAAACCGGCTCAGGTCGGTCAAAACTTTTTGAGCCGGTCTGGTCTTGTTTGAAACAGTCAAAACCGGTTTGTGGCCCAGTTTTAGGCAGTCTGGGTCGGTCGGGTACAGTTTGATCTGATTTTAGCCGGTCTGGGCCGGTCTGATTCGGTTTGATCCGGTCTCATCCGGTCAAACCCGGTTTTAGCCGGTCAAAACAGGTTTGAGCCGGTCAAAACCGGTTTGAGTCGTTCAAAACCGGTTTGTGCCGCTCTGGTCCTTATTGAGCCTGTCTGGTCTGGTTTGAGCCAGTCTAAACCGGCTCAGGACGGTCAAAACCGGTTTGAGCCGGTCTGGTCTGGTTTGAGCCGGTCAAAACCGGTTTGTGGCCCGTTTTCAGCCCGTCTGGGCCGGTCAAAACCGGTTTGAGCTGGTCTGGTCTAGTTTTAGCTGGTCTGGTATGATTTGAGCCGGTCAAAACCGGTTCAGGTCGGTCAAAACCAGTTTGAGCCGGTGTGGTCTGTTTGAAGCCAGCCAAAACCGATTCGAGACTGTCTGAGCCGGTCTGGTTCGGTTTGATCCGGTCTAATAAGGTCAAAACAGGTTTGAGCCGGTGAAAACCGGTTTTAGCCGGTCTGGAGTGGTTTGAGCTGGTCAAAACTGGTTTGAGCCGGTCAAAACCGGTTCGAGCCCGTCAAAACCGGTTTGAGCCGTTTTGGTCTAGTTGAAGGCAGTCAAAACCGATTCGAGCCTGTCTGAGCCGGTCTGGTCCGGTTTGATCCGGTCTAATCAGGTCAAAACCGGTTTGAGCCGGTGAAAACCGGTTTTAGCCGGTCTGGAGGGGTTTGAGCCGGTCAAAACCGGATTGAGCCAGTCAAAACCGATTTCAACCGGTCTGGTCTGGTTTGAGCCGGTCAAAACTGGTTTGAGCCGGTCTGGCCCGGTTTTAGCCAGTCTGGGCCGGTCTGGTCCGGTTTGATCCGGTTTCAGCCGCTCTGGGCCTGTCTGGTCCGGTTTGATCCGGTGTGAGCCGGTCTCGTCCGGTTTGATCCGGTGTCATCTGGTAAAAACCGGTTTGAGCCGTTCTAGTCCGGTTTGAGCCGTTCTGGTCCGGTTTGAGCCGTTCTAAACCGGCTCAGGCCTGTCAAAACCGGTTTGAGCCAGTCTGGTCTGGTTTGAGCCGGTCTACACCGGTTTGTGGCCCGGTTTCAGCCGGTCTGGGCCGGTCTGCTCCGGTTTGATCTGGTTTCAGCTGGTCTGGGCCGGTCGAGTCCGGTTTGATCCGGTCAAAACCTCTTTGAGCCGGTCAAAACCGGTTTGAGCCGGTCTGGTCTGGTTTGAGCCGGTCTGCACTGGTTTGAGGCAGTCAAAACCGGTTTGAGCAGGTCTGGTCTGGTTTGAACCGGTCAAAACCGGTTTGTGGCCCACTTTTAGGCAGTCTGGGCCGGTCGGGTACAGTTTGATCTGATTTTAGCCGGTCTGGGCCGGTCTGATTCGGTTTGATCCGGTCTCATCTGGTCAAACCGGTTTTAGCCGGTCAAAACCGGTTTCAGCCGGTCTGGTGTTGTTTGAACAAGTCAAAACCGGTTTGAGCCGGCCTGGTCTGGTTTGAGCCAGTCTGGTCTGGCTTGAGCCTCTCAAAACCGGTTCGAGCCGGTCAAAACCGGTTTGAGCCGGTGTGGTCTGTTTGAAGCAAGTCTAAACCAATTCGAGACTGTCCGAGCCGGTCTGGTCCGGTTTGATCCGGTCTAATAAGGTCAAAACCGGTTTGAGCCAGTGAAAAGCGGTTTTTGCCAGTCTGGACTGGTTTGAGCCGGTCAAAACCGATTTGAGCCGGTCAAAACCGGATTGAGCCAGTCAAAACCGGTTTGAACGGGTCTGGTCTGGTTTGAGCCAGTCAAAACCATTTTGAGCCCGTCTGGCCCGGTTTTAGCTGGTCTGATCCAGTCTGGTCCGGTTTGATCCGGTTTCAGCCGGTCTGCACCTGTCTGGTCCGGTTTCATCCGGTGTGAGCCAGTTTGGTCTGGTTTGATCCAGTTTCACCTGGTCAAAACCGGTTTGAGCCGGTCTGGTCCGGTTTGAGCCGGTCTGGTCTGGTTTGAGCTGGTCAAAACCGGCTCAGGCCTGTCAAAACCGGTTGTAGCCAGACTGGTTTGGTTTGAGCCATTCAAAACCGGTTTGTCGCCCGGTTTTAGCCGTTCTGGGCCGGTCTGGTCCGGTTTGTTCCGGCTTCAGCACTTCTGGGCCAGTCTGGTGCTGTTTCATCTGGTTTGAGCCGGTCTGCTCCTGTTTTATCGTGTCTCATCCGGTCCAATCCGGTTTGAGCCGGTAAAAACCGGTTTGAGCCGGTCTTGTCTGGTTTGAGCCGGTCTGCTCTGGTTTGAGCGGGTCAAAACCGGTTCGAGCCGGTCAAAACCGGTTTGAACCGGTCTGGTGTGGTTTGAACCGGTCAAAACCGTTTTGTGGCCCAGTTTTAGGCGGTCTGGGCCAGTCTGGTCCGGTTTGATCCGATTTTAGCCGATCTGGGCCGGTCTGATTCGGTTTGATCCGGTCTCATCCGGTCAAAACCGGTTTTAGCTGGTGAAAACCGGTTTCAGCCGGTCTGGTGTGGTTTGAGCAGTTCAAAACCGGTTTGACCCGGTCAAAGCAGGTTTGAGCCGGTCTGGTCTGGTTTGAGCCGGTCAAAACCGGTTTGTGGCCCGGTTTTAGCCGTTCTGGGCCGGTCTGGTCCGGTTTGTTCCGGCTTCAGGTCTTCTGGGCCGGTCTGGTGCGGTTTCATCCTGTTTGAGCCGGTCTGCTCCTGTTTTATCGTGTCTCATCCGGTCAAATCCGGTTTGAGCCGGTCAAAACCGATTTGAGCCGGTTTGGTCAGGTTTGAGGCGGTCTGCTCTGCTTTGAGCCGGTCAGAACCGGTTCGAGCCGGTCAAAACCGGTTTGAGCCGGTCTGGTCTGGTTGGAACCGGTCAAAACCGGTTTGTGGCCCAGTTTTAGGCGGTCTGAGCCAGTCTGGTCCGGTTTGATCCGATTTTAGGCGTTCTTGACCGGTCTGATTCGGTTTGATCCGGTCTCATCCGGTCAAAACCGGTTTTAGCTGGTCAAAACCGCTTTCAGCCGTTCTGGTGTGGTTTGAGCAGTTCAAAACAGGTTTGACCCGGTCAAAACATGTTTGAGCCGGTCTGGTCTGGTTTGAGCCGGTCTGGTCTGGTTTGAGCCGGTCAAAACCGGTTCGAGCCGCTCAAAACCGGTTTGAGCCGGTTTGGTCTGGTTGAAGCCAGTCAAAACCGATTCGAGCCTGTCTGAGCCGGTCTGGTCCGGTTTGATCCGGTCTAATCAGGTCAAAACCGGTTTGAGCCGGTGAAAACCGGTTTTAGCCGGTCTGGAGTGGTTTGAGCCGGTCAAAACCGGTTTGAGCCGGTCAAAACCGGATTGAGCCAGTCAAAACCGGTTTGAACCGGTCTGGTCTGGTTTGAGCCGGTCAAAACCGGTTTGAGCCGGTCTGGCCCGGTTTTAGCCAGTCTGGGCCGGTCTGGTCCGGTTTGATCCGGTTTCAGCCGGTCTGGGCCTGTCTGGTCCGGTTTGATCCGGTGTGAGCCGGTCTGGTCCGGTTTGATCCGGTGTCATCTGGTAAAAACCGGTTTGAGCCGCTCTGGTCCGGTTTGAGCCGCTCTGGTCTGGTTTGAGCCGGTCAAAACCGGCTCAGGTCGGTCAAAACCGGTTTGAGCCGGTCTGGTCTGGTTTGAGCCGGTCAAAACCGGTTTGTGGCCCGGTTTTAGCCGGTCTGGGCCGGTCTGGTCCGGTTTGATCCGGTTTCAGCTGGTCTGGGCCGGTCGAGTCCGGTTTGATCCGGTCAAAACCGCTTTGAGCCGGTCAAAACCGGTTTGAGCCGGTCTGGTCTGGTTTGAGCCGGTCAAAACCGGCTCAGGTCGGTCAAAACCGGTTTGAGCCGGTCTGGTCTGGTTTGAACCAGTCAAAACCGGTTTGTGGCCCAGTTTTAGGCAGTCTGGGCCGGTCTGGTCCGGTTTGATCCGATTTTAGCCGGTCTAGGCCTGTCTGATTCCGTTTGATCCGGTCTCATCCGGTCAAATCCAGTTTTAGCCGGTCAAAACCGGTTTGACCCGGTCTGATCTGGTTTGATCCGGTCAAAACCGGTTCGAGCCGGTCAAAACCGGTTTGAGCCGGTTTGGTCTGGTTGAAGCCAGTCAAAACCGATTCGAGCCTGTCTGAGCCGGTCTGGTCCGGTTTGATCCGGTCTAATCAGGTCAAAACCGGTTTGAGCCGGTGAAAACCGGTTTTAGCCGGTCTGGAGTGGTTTGAGCCGGTCAAAACCGGTTTGAGCCGGTCAAAACCGGATTGAGCCAGTCAAAACCGGTTTGAACCGGTCTGGTCTGGTTTGAGCCGGTCAAAACTGGTTTGATCCGGTCTGGACCGGTTTCAGCCGGTCCGGGCCGGTCTGGTCCGGTTTGATCTGGTGTGAGCCGGTCTGGTCTGGTTTGAGCCGGTCTAATCCGGTCAAAACCGGTTTGAGCCGGTCAAAACCGGTTTGAGCCCGTTAGGTCTGGTTGAAGCCAGTCAAAACCGATTCGAGCCTGTCTGAGCCGGTCTGGTCCGGTTAGATCCGGTGTCATCTGGTCAAAACCGGTTTGAGCCGGTCTGGTTTGAGCCTTTGAAAACCGGTTTTAGCCTGTCTGGAGTGGTTTGAGCCGGTCAAAACCGATTTCAGCCGGTCAAAACCGGATTGAGGCAGTCAAAACCAGTTTGAACCGGTCTGGTCTGGTTTGAGCCGGTCAAAACCATTTTGAACCGGTCTGGCCCGGCTTTATCCAGTCTGGGCCGGTCTCGTCCGGTTTGATCCGGTTTCAGCCGGTCTGGGCCTGTCTGGTCCGGTTTGATCCGGTGTGAGCCGGTCTGGTCTGTTTTGATCCGGTGTCATCTGGTAAAAACCGGTTTGAGCCGCTCTGGTCCGGTTTGAGCCGGTCTGGTCTGGTTTGAGCCGGTCAAAACCGGCTCAGGTCAGTCAAAACCGGTTAGAGCCGGTCTGGTCTGGTTTGTGCCGGTCAAAACCGGTTTGAGTCAGTCTGGTCTGGTTTGAGCCGGTCTGGTCTGGTTTGAGCTGGTCAAAACCGGTTCTAGCCGGTGAAAACCGGTTTGAGCCGGTCTGGTGTGGTTTGAGCCGGTCAAATCCGGTTTGTGGCCCGGGTGTAGCCGGTCTGGGCCGGTCTGGTCCGCTTTGATCCGGTTTTAGCAGGTTGAGCCGGTCTGGTCTGGTTTGAGCCGGTCAAAACCGGTTTGAGCAAGTCAAATCAGGTTGAGCCAGTCAAAACCGGTTTTAGCTGGTCTGGTTTGATTTGAGCAGGTCAAAACCGTTTTGAGCCGGTCTGGTGTGTTTTGAGCAGGTCAAAACCAGTTTGAGCTGGTCTGGTCCGGTTTTAGCTGGTCTGGTTTGATTTGAGCAGGTCAAAACCGTTTTGAGCCGGTATCATCCGGTCAAAACCGGATTGAGCCAGTCAAAACCGGTCTGAGCCGCTCTGGTCTGGTTTGATCCGGTCTAATCAGGTCAAAACCGGTTTGAACCGGTCTGGTCTGGTTTGAGCCGGTCAAAACTGGTTAGAGCCGGTCCAAACCGGTTTGAGCCGGTCTGGTCTGGTTTGATGCGGTTTTAGCCGGTCTGGGCCGGTCTGGTCTGGTTTGATCCGGTCTCCTCCGGTCAAAACCGGTTTGAGCCGGTCAAAACCGGTTTGAGCCGGTCTGGTCCGGTTTGAGCCAGTCTGATCTGGTTTGAGCCGGTCAAAACCGGTTTGAGCCGGTCTGGTCTGGTTTGAGCCGGTCAAAACCGGTTGGTGGCCCGGTTTTAGCCGGTCTGGCCTGGTTTGAGCCGGTCTGGTTTGATCCGGTCAAAACCGCTTTGAGCCGGTCAAAACCGGTTTGAGCCGGTCTGGTCTGGTTTGAGCCGGTCAAAACCGGCTCAGGTCGGTCAAAACCGGTTTGAGCCGGTCTGGTCTGGTTTGAGCCGGTCAAAACCCGTTTGTGGCCCAGTTCTAGGCGGTCTGGAACGGTCTCGTGTGGTTTGATCCAATTTCAGCTGGTCTGGGCCGGTCTGATTCAGTTTGATCCGGTGTCATCCGGTCAAACCCTGTTTTAGCCGGTCAAAACCGGTTTCAGCCGGTCTGGTGTGGTTTGAGCCGGTCAAAACCGGTTTGAGCCGTTCAAAACCGGTTTGTGCCGGTCAAAACCGCATTGAACCGGTCTGGTCTGGTTTGAGCTGGTCTAATCAGGTCAAAACCGGTTTAAGCCGGTAAAAACCGGTTTTACCCGGTCTGGAGTGGTTTGAGCCGGTCAAAACCGGTTTCAGCCGGTCAAAACCGGATTAAGGCAGTCAAAACCGGTTTGAACCGGTCTGGTCTGGTTTGAGCCGGTCAAAACCGGCTCAGGTCGGTCAAAACCGGTTTGAGCCGGTCTGGTCTGGTTTGAACCAGTCAAAACCGGTTTGTGGCCCAGTTTTAGGTGGTCTGGGCCGGTCTGGTCCGGTTTGATCCGATTTTAGCCGGTCTGGGCCGGTCTGATTCGGTTTGATCCGGTCTCATCCGGTCAAAACCGATTTCAACCGGTCTGGTGTGGTTTGAGCAGGTCAAAACCGGTTTGAGCTGGTCTGGTCTGGTTTGAGCCGGTCTGGTCTGGTTTGAGCCGGTCAAAACCGGTTTGAGACGGTTTGGTCTGGTTGAAGCCAGTCAAAACCGATTCGAGCCTGTCTGAGCTGGTCTGGTCCGGTTTGATCTGGTCTAATCAGGTCAAAACCGGTTTGGGCCGGTGAAAACCGGTTTTAGCCGGTCTGGAGTGGTTTGAGCTGGTCAAAACCGGTTTGAGCCGGTCAAAACCGGTTTGTGGCCCGGTTTTAGCCGGTCTGGCCCAGTCTGGTCCGGTTTGAGGTCAAAACCGGTTTGAGCCAGTCAAAACCGGTTTGAGCTGGTCTGGTATGGTCTGGATTGAGCCGGTGGTTTGAGCAGCTCTGGTCCGGTTTGAGCCGGTCTCGTCTGGTTTGAACCGGTCAAAACCGGTTTGAGCCGGTCTGGTCTGGTTTGAGCCGGTCTGGTCTGGTTTGAACCGGTCTGGTCTGGTTTGAGCCGGTCAAAACCGGTTTCAGCCGGTCAAAACCGGTTTGAGCCGGTCTGGTCTGGTTGGCACAGGTCAACACCGGTTTGTGGCACAGTATTAGGCGGTCTGGGCCAGTCTGCTCCGGTTTGATCCGATTTTAGCCGGTCTGGGCCTGTCTGATTCGGTTTGATCTGGTCTCATCTGGTCAAAACCGGTTTTAGCCGGTGAAAACCGGTTTCAGCCGGTCTGGTGTGGTTTGAGCAGGTGAAAACCGGTTTGAGCCGGTCAAAACCGGTTTGAGCCGGTCTGGTCTGGTTTGAGCCGGTCTGGTCTGGTTTGAGCCGGTCAAAACTGGTTTGAGCTGGTTTGGTCTGGTTGAAGCCAGTCAAAACCGATTCGAGCCTGTCTGAGCCAGTCTGGTCCGTTTTGACCCGTTCTAATCAGGTCAAAACCGGTTTGAGCCGCTGAAAACCGCTTTTACCCGGAGTGGAGTGGTTTGAGCCGGTCAAAACCGATTTCAGCCGGTCAAAACCGGATTGAGCCGGTTTGGTATGGTTTGAGCCGGTCAAAACCGGTTTGAGCCGGTCAAAACCGGTTTGTGGCCCGGTTTTAGCTGGTCAAAACCTGTTTTAGGCGGTCTGGGCAGATCTGGTCCGGTTTGATCCGGTTTGAGACGGTCTGGTCTGGTTTGAGCCGGTCTGGTCTGGTTTGAGCCGGTCAAAACTGGTTTTTAGCCGGTCTGGAGTGGTTTGAGCCGGTCAAAACCGGCTCAGGTCGGTCAAAACCGGTTTGATCCGGTGTCATCCGGTCAAAACCGGTTTGAACCGGTCTGGTCTGCTTTGAGCCGGTCTGGTCTGGTTTGAGCCGGTCAAAAGAGGCTCAGGTCGTTCATAACCGGTTTGAACCGGTCTGGTCTGGTTTGAGCCAGTCAAAACCGGTTTGAGCCGGTCTGGTCTGGTCCGGTTTGATCCGGTTTCAGCCGGTCTGGTCAGGTTTGAGCTGTTCTGGTCTGATTTGTGCCGGTCTGGTCTGGTTTGAGCCGGTTAAAACAGGCTCAGGTCGTTCAAAACCGGTTTGAACTGGTCTGGTCTGGTTTGAGCCAGTCAAAATCGGCTCAGGTCGGTCACAACCTGTTTGAGCCGGTCTGGTCTGGTTTGAACCCGTCAAAACCGGTTTGTGGCCCAGTTTTAGGCGGTCTGGGCCGGTCTGGTCCGGTATGAACCGATTTTAGCCGGTCTGGGCCGGTCTGATTCGTTTTGATCCGGTCTCATGCGGTCAAAACTGGTTTTAGCCGGTCTGGTTTGATTTGAGCCGGTCCAAACCAGTTTGCACCTGTCTGGTCTGGTTTGAGCCGGTCTGGTCTGGTTTGAGCCGGTCAAAACCGGTTTGAGCCAGTCAAAACCCTATTCAGCCAGTCAAAACCGGTTTGAACCGGTCTGGTCTGGTTTGAGCCCGTGATAACCGGTTTGAGTCGGTCAAAAGAGGTTCGAGTTGGTCTGGTCTGGTTTGAGCCGGTCCAAATAGGTTTGAGCCGGTCTGGACCGGTTTTAGTCGGTCTGGGCCGGTCTGGTCCGATTTGATCCAGTTCGAGCCGGTCTGGTCCGGTTTCATCCGGTCTCATCCGATCAAACCCGGTTTGAGCCGGTCTGGTCTGGTTTGAGCGGGTCAAAACCGGATAGAGCCAGTCAAAACCGTTTTGAACCGGTCTGGTCTGGTTTGAGCCGGTCTGGTCTGGTTTGAGACTGTCAAAACCGGCTCAGGTCGGTCAAAACCGGTTTGAGCCGGTGAAAACCGGTTTGAGCCGTTCTGGTCTGGTTTGAGCCGGTCAAAACCGGCTTGAGCCTGTCTTGTCTCGTTTGAGCCGGTCTGGTCAGATTTGAGCCGGTCAAAACCGGTTTGAGCCGTTCTGGCCCCTTTTTAGCCGGTCTAGGCCTGTCTGGTCCTGTTTGATCCGTTGTGAGACGGTATGGAACGGTTTGATCCGGTCAAAACCGGTTTGAGCCGCTCTGGTCTGGTTTGAGCCGGTCTGGTCTGGTTTGAGCCCGTCAAAGCGGTCTCAGGTCGGTCAAAACCGGTTTGAGCCGGTCTGGTCTGGTTTGAATCGATCAAAACCGGTTTGTGGCCCGGTTTTAGCCGGTCTGGACCGGTCTGGTCCGGTTTGATCCGATTTTAGCCGGTCTGGGCCGGTCTGATTCGGTTTGATCTGGTCTCATCCGGTCAAAACCGCTTTGAGCCGGTCAAAACCGGTTTGAGCCGGTCTGGTCTGGTTTGAGCCGGTCTGGTCTGGTTTGAGCCGGTCAAAACCGGCTCAGGTCGGTCAAAACCGGTTTGAGCCGGTCTGGTCTGGTTTGAACCGGTCAAAACCGGTTTGTGGCCCAGTTTTAGGCAGTCTGGGATGGTCGGGTCCGGTTGGATCCGATTTTAGCTGGTCTTGTCCGCTCTGGTTCGTTTTAATACAGTCTCATCTGGTCAAAACCGGTTTCAGCAAGTCTGGTGTGGTTTGAGCAGGTCAAAACCGGTTTGAGCCGGTCAAAACCGGTTTGAGCCGGTCTGGTCTGGTTTGAGCCGGTCAAAACCGGTTCGAGCCGGTCAAAACCGGTTTGAGCCGGTCTGGTCTGGTTTGAGCCGGTCAAAACCGGATTGAGCCAGTCAAAACCGATTCGAGCCTGTCTGAGCCGGTCTGGTCCGGTTTGATCTGGTCTAATCAGGTCAAAACCGGTTTGAGCCGGTGAAAACCGGTTTTAGCCGGTCTGGAGTGGTTTGAGCCGGTCAAAACCGGTTTGAGCCGGTCAAAACCGGATTGAGCCAGTCAAAACCGGTTTGAACCGGTCTGGTCTGGTTTGAACCGGTCAAAACCGGTTTGAGCTGGACAAAACCGGTCTGTGCTGCTCTGGTCTGGTTTGATCTGGTTTCAGCCGGTCTGGGCCTGTCTGGGCCAGTTTGACCCAGTGTGAGCCAGTCTGGTCCGGTTTGATCCGTTGTAATCCGGTCAAAACCGGTTTGAGCTGCTCTGGTCCGGATTGAGCCAGTCTGGTCTGGTTTGAGCTGGTCTAAACCGGCTCAGGCCAGTCAAAACCGGTTTGAGCCGGTCTGGTCTGGTTTGATCCGGTCTGGTCTGGTTTGAGCCGATCAAAACCGGTTTGTGGCCCGGTTTCAGCTGGTCTGGGCCGGTCTGCTCCGGTTTGATCCGGTTTCAGGTGGTCTGGGCCGGTCGAGTCCGGTTTGATCCGGTTAAAACCGGTTTGTGGCCCAGTTTTAGGCGGTCTGGGCCGGTCTGATTCGGTTTGATCCGGTCTCATCCAGTCAAAACCGGTTTGAGCTGGTCAAAACCGGTTTGAGCCGGTCTGGTCTGGTTTGACCTGGTTTGAGCTGGTCAAAACCGGTTTTAGCTGGTTTGAGCCGGTCTGGTCTGGTTTGATCCGGTCAAAACCGGCTCAGGTCGGTCCAAACCGGTTTGAGCAGGTCTGGTCTGCTTTGAACCGGTCAAAACCGGTTTGTGGCCCGGTTTTATCCGGTCTGGTCTGGTTTGAGCCAGTCTGGTCTGGTTTGATGTCAAAACCGGTTTTAGCTGGTCTGGGCCGGTCTGATTCGGTTTGATCCGGTCTCATCCGGTCAAAACCGGTTTTAGCTGGTCAAAACCGGTTTCAGCCGGTCTGGTGTGGTTTGAGCAGGTCAAAACCGGTCTGAGCCGGACAAAACCGGTTCGAGACCGTCAAAACGTGTTTGAGCCGGTCAAAACCGGTTTGAGCCGGTCTGGCCCGGTTTTAGCCAGTCTGGGCCGGTCTGTTCCGGTTTGATCCGTTTTCAGCTGGTCTGGGCCTGTCGAGTCCGGTTTGATCCGATTCAAACCGCTTTGAGCCGGTCAAAACCGGTTTGAGCCAGTCAAAACCAGTTTGAACCGGTCTGGTCTGGTTTGAGCCGGTCTGGTCTGGTTTGAGCCGGTCAAAACCGGTTTGAGCCGGTCTGGTCTGGTTTGAGCAAAACCGGTTCGGTCTGGTCTGGTTTGAGACGGTCTGGTCTGGTTTGAGCCGGTCTGGTTTGCTTTGAGCTGGTCTGGTCTGGTTTGAGCGGGTCGAAACCGGCTCAGGTCAGTCAAAACCGGTTTCAGCCGGTCTGGTGTGGTTTGAGCAGGTCAAAACCGGTTTGAGCTGGTCAAAACCGGTTTGAGCCGGTCTGGTCTGGTTTGAGCCAGTCTGGTCTGGTTTGGCCGGTCTGTGCCGGTCTGATTCGGTTTGATCTGGTCTCATCCGGTCAAAACCGGTTTTAGCCGGTCTGGTGTGGTTTGAGCAGGTCAAAACCGGTTTCAGCCGGTCTGGTGTGGTTTGAGCAGGTCAAAACCGGTTTGAGCCGGTCTGGTCTGGTTTGAGCCGGTCTGTTCTGGTTTGATCCGGTCTAATCAGGTCAAAACCGGTTTGAGCTGGTCAAAACCCGTTTTAGCCAGTCTGGAGTGGTTTGAGCCGGTCAAAACCAGTTTGAACCGGTCTGGTCTGGTTTGAGCCCGTCTGGTCCGGTTTGAGCTGGTCTGGGCCGGTCTCATCCGGTTTGATCCAGTTTCAGCCGGTCAAAACCGGCTGAGGTCGGTCAAAACCGGTTTGAGCCGGTCTGGTCTGGTTTGATCCGGTCAAAACCGGTTTGAGCTGGTCAAAACCGGTATGAACCGGTCTGGTCTGTTTTGCGCTGGTCAAAACCGGTTTTAGCCGGTCTGGTCTGGTTTGAGCCGGTCTGGTCTGGTTTGAGCCGGTCTGGTCTGGTTTGATCCTGTCTGGTCTGGTTTGAGCCGGTCTGGTCTGGTTTGAGCCGGTCAAAACCGGTTTGAGCCGGTCTGGTCTGGTTTGAGCTGGTCAAAACCGGTTTGAGCCGGTCTGGTCTGGTTTGAGCCGGTCAAAACCGGTTTGTGGCCCGGTTTTAGCCGGTCTGGGCCGGTCTGGTGCTGTTTGATCCCGTTTCAGCTGGTCTGGGCCGGTCGAGTCTGGTTTGATCCGGTCAAAACTACTTGGAGCTGGTCAAAAGCGGTTTGAGCCTGTCTGGTCTGGTTTGAGTCGGTCTGTTCTGGTTTGAGCCGGTCAAAACGGATTTCAGCCGGTCAAAACCGGATTGAGGCAGTCAAAACCGTTTTGAACCGGTCTGGTCTGGTTTGAAGCGGTCAAAACCGGCTCAGGTCGGTCAAAACCGGTTTGAGCCGGTCTGGTCTGGTTTGCACCGGTTGAAACCGGTTTGTGGCCCAGTTTTAAGCGTCTGGGACGGTCTGGTCCGGTTTGATCCGATTTCAGCTGGTCTGGGCCGGTCTGGTTCGGTTTGATCTGGTCTCATCCAGTCAAAACCGGTTTTAGCCGGTCAAAACCGGTTTCAGCCGTTCTGGTGTGGTTTGAGCCGGTCAAAACCGGTTCGAGCCGTTCAAAACCGGTTTGGGCCGGTGAAAACCGGTTTTAGGCGGTCTGGAGTGGTTTGAGCCGGTCAAAACCGGATTGAGCCAGTCAAAACCGGTTTCAACCGGTCTGGTCTGGTTTGAGCCGGTCAAAACCGGTTTGAGCCGGTCTCGCCCGGTTTTAGCCAGTCTGGGCCGGTCTGGTCCGGTTTGATCCGGTGTGAGCCGATCTGGTCCGGTTTGTTCCGGTGTCATCTAATAAAAACTGGTTTGAGACGTTCTGGTCCGGTTTGAACCGCTCTGGTCTGGTTTGAGAAGTTCTAAACCGGCTCAGGCCGGTCAAAACCGGTTTGAGCCGGTCTGGTCTGGTTTCAGCCGGTCAAAACCTCTTTGTGGCCCGCTTTCAGCCTGTCTGGGCCTGTCTGCTCCGGTTTGATCCGGTTTCAGCTGCTCTGGGCCGGTCGAGTCTGGTTTGATCCGGTCAAAACCGCTTTGAGCCGGTCAAAACTGATTTGAGCCAGTCTGGTCTGGTTTGAGCCGGTGAAAACCGGCTCAGGTCGGTCAAAACCGGTTTGAGCCGGTCTGGCCTGTTTTGAACCAGTCAAAACCGGTTTGTGGCCCGGTTTTAGCCGGTCTGGGCCTGTCTGGTCCGGTTTGATCCGATTTTAGCCGGTCTGGGCCGGTCTGATTCGGTTTGATCCGGTCTCATCCGGTCAAAACCGGTTTTAGCCGGTCAAAACCGGTTTCAGCCGGTCTGGTGTGGTTTGAGCCGGTCAAAACCGGTTTGAGCCGGTCAAAACCGGTTTGAGCCAGTTTGGTCTGGTTGAAGCCAGTCAAAACCGATTCGAGCCTGTCTGAGCCGGTCTGGTCCGGTTTGATCCGGTCTAATCAGGTCAAAACCGGTTTGAGCCGGTGAAAACCGGTTTTAGCCGGTCTGGAGTGGTTTGAGCCGGTCAAAACTGGTTTGAGCCGGTCAAAACCGGATTGAGCCAGTCAAAACCGGTTTGAACCGGTCTGGTCTGGTTTGAGCCGGTCAAAACCGGTTTGAGCCGGTCTGGCCCGGTTTTAGCCGGTCTGGGCCGGTCTGGTCCGGTTTGATCCGGTTTCAGCCGGTCTGGTCCTGTCTGGTCCGGTTTGATCTGGTGTGAGCCGGTCTGGTCCGGTTTGATCCGTTGTCATCCGGTCAAAGTGGTTTGAGCCGGTCTGGTTCGGTTTGGTCTGGTTGAAGCCAGTCACAACCGATTCAAACCTGTCTGAGCTGGTCTGGTCCGGTTTGATCTTGTCTAATCAGGTCAAAACCGGTTTTGACCGGTGAAAACCGGTTTTAGCTGGTCTGGAGTGGTTTTAGCTGGTCAAAACCGATTTCAGCGAGTCTGGTATGGTTTGAGCCAGTCAAAACCGGTTTGAGCCGGTCAAAACCGGTTCGAGCCCGTCGAAACCGTTTTGAGCCGGTTTGGTCTGCTTGAAGCCAGTCAAAACCGATTCGAGCCTGTCTGAGCCCGTCTGGTCCATTTCGATCCGGTCTAATCAGGTCAAAACCAGTTTCAGCCGGTCTGGTGTGGTTTGAGCTGGTCAAAACCGGTTCAAGCCGTTCAAAACCGGTTTGTGCCGGTCAAAACCGCATTGAACCGGTCTGGTATGGTTTGAGCTGGTCTAATCAGGTCAAAACCATTTTAAGCCGCTGAAAACCGGTTTTACCAGGTCTGGAGTGGTTTGAGCCGGTCAAAACCGGTTTCAGCCCGTCAAAACCGGATTGAGGCAGTCAAAACCAGTTTGAACCGGTCTGGTCTGGTCTGAGCCGGTCAAAACCGGCTCAGGTCGGTCAAAACCGGTTTGAACCGGTCTGGTCTGGCTTGCACCAGTCCAAACCGGTTTGTGGCCCAGTTTTAGGCGGTCTGGGCCGGTCTGGTCCGGTTTGATCCGATTTTAGCCGGTCTGGGCCGGTCTGATTCGGTTTGATCTGGTCTCATCTGGTCAAAACCGGTTTCAGCCGGTCTGGTGTGGTTTGAGCAGGTCAAATCCGGTTTGAGCCGGTCAAAACCGGTTTGAGCCGGTCTGGTCTGGTTTGAGCCCGTCTGGTCTGGTTTGAGGTGGTCAAAACCGGTTCGAGTCGGTCAAAACCGGTTTGAGCCGGTTTGGTCCGGTTGAAGCCAGTCCAAACCAATTTGAGTCTGTCTGAGCTGGTCTGGTCCGGTTTGATCTGGTCTAATCAGGTCAAAACTGGTTTGGGCCGGTGAAAACCGGTTTTAGCCGGTCTGGTGTGGTTTGAGCTGGTCAAAACCGGTTTGAGCCGGTCAAAACCGGTTTCTGGCCCGGTTTTAGCCGGTCTGGTCTGGTTTGAGCCGGTCTGGTCTGGTTTGAGACGGTCTGGTCGGGTTTGAGCCGGTCTGGTCCCGTATGATCCGGTTTGAGCCGGTCCAGTCCAGTTTTATCATGTCTCATCGGTCAAAACCGCTTTGAGCCTGTCTGGTGTGGTTTGAGCCAGTCAGAACCCGTTTCAGCCGGTCTGGTGTGGTTTGAGCAGGTCAAAACCAGTTTGAGCCGGTCAAAACGCATTTGTGGCCCAGTTTTAGGTGGTCTGGGCCGGTCTGGTCCGGTTTGATCGGATTTTAGCCGGTCTGGGCCGGTCTGATTCGTTTTCAACCGGTCTGATCCGGTCAAAACCGGTTTTAGCCGGTCAAAACCGGTTTCAGCCGGTCTGGTGTGGTTCGAGCCGGTCATAACCGGTTCGAGCTGTTGAAAACCGGTTTGTGCCGGTTAAAACCGCATTGAACCGGTCTGGTCTGGTTTGAGCTGGTCTAATCAGGTCAAAACCAGTTTAAGCCGCTGTAAACCGGTTTTACCTGGTCTGGAGTGGTTTGAGCCGGTCAAAACCTGTTTCAACCCGTCAAAACCGGATTGAGGCAGTCAAAACCAGTTTGAACCGGTGTAGTCTGGTTTGAGCCGGTCAAAACCGGCTCAGGTCAGTCAAAACCGGTTTGAGCCGGTCTGGTCTGCCTTGCACCGGTCCAAACCGGTTTGTGGTCCAGTTTTAGGCGGTCGGGGCCGGTCTGGTCCGGTTTGATCCGATTTTAGCCGGTCTGGGCCGGTCTGATTCGATTTGATCTGGTCTCATCCGGTCAAAACCGCTTTGAGCCAGTCAAAAGCAGTTTGAGCCTGTCTGGTCTGGTTTGAGCCGGTCTGGCCTGGTTTGAAGCAGTCAAAACCGAGTATTGTTTGATCCGGTCAAAACCGCTTTGAACCGGTCAAAACCGATTTTAGCCGGTCTGGAATGGCTTGAGCCGGTGAAAACCGGCTTGAGCCGGTCTCGTCTTGTTTGAACCATTCAAAACCGGTTTGTGGCCCAGTTTTAGGCTGTCTGGGCCGGTCTGGGCCGGTTTGATCCGGTTTCAGCCGGTCTGTGACTGTCTGGTCCGTTTTGATCCGGTGTGAGCCGGTCTGCTCCGGTTTGATCTGGTGTAATCCGGTCAAAACCGGTTTCAGCCCGTGTGGTCTGGTTTGAGCCAGTCAAAACCGGTTTGAGCCGGTCTGGTCTGGTTTGAGCCGGTCTGGTCTGGTTTGAGCCGGTCAAAACCGGTTTGAACCGGTCTGGTCTGGTTTGAGCTGGTCTAATCAGGTCAAAACCGGTTTAAGCCGGTAAAAACCGGTTTTACCCGGTCTGGAGTGGTTTGAGCCGGTCAAAACCGGTTTCAGCCGGTCAAAACCGGATTGAGGCAGTCAAAACCGGTTTGAACCGGTCTGGTCTGGTTTGAGCCGGTCAAAACCGGTTTGAGCCGGTCTGGTCCGATTGGATCCAGTTTCCTGTGGTCAAATCCGGTTTGAGCCGGTCTGGTCTCGTTTGAGCCGGTCAAAACCGGTTTGTAGCCCGGTTTTAGCCAGTCTGGGCCGGTCTGGTCTGCTTTGATGCGGTTTCAGCTGGTCTGGGCCGGTCTGATTCGATTTGATCTGGTCTCATCCGGTCAAAACCGGTTTGAGCCTGTCTGGCCCGGTTTGAGCCGGTCTGGTCTGGTTTGAGCCGGTCAAAACCGGTTTGAGCCGGTCTGGTCTGGTTTGAGCCGGTCTGGTGTGGTTTGAGCCGGTCAAAACCGGTTTGAGCCGGTCTGGTCTGGATTGAGCCGGTCTGGTCTGGTTTGAGCCGGTCAAAACCGTTTTGAGCCGGTGTGGTTTGAGCCGGTCTGGTCTGGTTTGAGCCGGTCAGGTTTGAGCCAGTCAAAACCGGATTGAGCCGGTGAAAACCGGCTTGAGCCGGTCTCGTCTTGTTTGAACCGTTCAAAACCGGTTTGTGGCCCAGTTTTAGGCTGTCTGGGCCGGTCTGGGCCGGTTTGATCCGATTTCAGCTGGTCTGGGCCGGTCGAGTCCAGTTTGATCCGGTCAAAACCGCTTTGAGCCGGTCAAAAGCGGTTTGAGCCTGTCTGGTCTGGTTTGAGCCGGTCTGGTCTGGTTTGAGACGGTCAAAACCGGCGCAGGTCGGTCAAAATTTTTGAACCGGTCTGGTCTTGTTTGAAGCAGTCAAAACCGGTTTGTGGCCTGGTTTTAGCCGTTCTGGGCCGGTCTGGTCCGGTTTATTCCGGCTTCAGCTCTTCTGGGCCGGTCTGGTGCGGTTTCATCCGGTTTGAGCCGGTCTGCTCCTGTTTTATCGTGTCTCATCCGGTCAAATCCGGTTTGAGCCGGTCAAAATCGGTTTGATCCGGTCTGGTCAGGTTTGAGCCGGTCTGTTCTGGTTTGAGCCGGTCAAAATCGGTTCGAGCTTGTCAAAACCGGTTTGAGCCAGTCTGGTCTGGTTTGAACCGGTCAAAACCGGTTTGTGGCCCAGTTTTAGGCGGTCTGGGACGGTCTCTTCCAGTTTGATCCGAATTTAGACGGTCTGGACCGGTCTGACTCGGTTTGATCTGGTCTCATCTGGTCAAAACCGGTTTTAGCTGGGCAAAACCGGTTTCAGCCAGTGTGGTGTGGTTTGAGCAGTTCAAAACCGGTTTGACCCGGTCAAAACATATTTGAGCCGGTCTGGTCTGCTTTGAGCCAGTCAACACTGGTTCGAGCCGGTCAAAACCGGTTTGAGCCGGTTTGGTCTGGTTGAAGCCAGTCAAAACCGATTCGAGCCTGTCTGAGCCAGTCTGGTCCGGTTTGATCCGGTCTAAACAGGTCAAAACCGGTTTGAGCCGGTGAAAACCGGTTTTAGCCGGTCTGGAGTGGTTTGAGCCAGTCAAAACCGGATTGAGCCAGTCAAAACCGGTTTCAACCGGTCTGGTCTGGTTTGATCCGGTCAAAACTAGTTTGAGCCGGTCTGGCCCGGTTTTAGCCAGTCTGGGCGGGTCTGGTCCGGTTTGATCCGGTTTCAGCCGGTCTGGGCCTGTCTGGTCCGGTTTGATCCGGTGTGAGCCGGTCTGGTCCGGTTTGATCCGGTGTCATCCGGTCAAAACAGGTTTGAGCCGGTCTGGACCGGTTTGAGCCGGTCTGGTCTGGTTTGAGCCGGTCAAAACCGGCTCAGGTCGGTCAAAACCGGTTTGAGCCGGTCTGGTCTGGTTTGATCCGGTCAATATAGGTTTGAGATGGTTTGGACCGGTTTTAGGTGGTCTGGGCCGTTCTGGTCCAGTTTGATCTGGTTTTAGCTGGTCTGGGCGCATCTGGTCCGGTTTGATCCGGTCTCATATGGTCAAAATCGGTTTCAGCCGGTCAAAACCGGTTTGAGCCGGTCTGGTGTGGTTTCAGCCGGTCAAAACCTGTTTGAGCCGGTCTGGTGTGTTTTGAGCCGGTCAAAACCGGTTTGAGCCGGCCTGGTCTGGTTTGAGCCACTCAAAATAGGTTTGATCCGGTTTGGCCCGGTATTAGGTGGTCTGGGCCTGTCTGGTCCGGTTTGATCCGATTTTAGCCTTTCTCGGCCGCTCTGGTTCGTTATAATACAGTCTCATCCGATCAAAACCGATTTCAACCGGTCTGGTGTGGTTTGAGCAGGTCAAAACCGGTTTGAGCTGTTCTGGTCTGGTTTGAGCCAGTCTAGTCTGGTTTGAGCTGGTCAAAACCGGTTCGAGCCGGTCAAACCGGTTTGAGCCGGTTTGGTATGGTTGAAGCCAATCAAAACCGATTCGAGCCTGTCTGAGCTGGTCTGGTCCGGTTTGATCTGGTCTAATCAGGTCAATACCGGTTTGGGCCGGTGAAAACCGGTTTTAGCCGGTCTGGAGTGGTTTGAGCTGGTCAAAACCGGTTTGAGCCGGTCAAAACCGGTTTGTGGCCCGGTTTTAGCCGGTCTGGCCCGGTCTGGCACGTTCTGGTCCGGTTTGCTTCGGCTTCAGCTGTTCTGGGCCGTTTTGGTGCGGTTTCATCTGGTTTGAGCCAGTCTGGTCCGGTTTTATCGTGTCTCATGCGGTCAAAACCGCTTTGAGCCTGTCTGGTCTGGTTTGAGCTGGTCAAAACCGGTTTCAGCCGGTCTGGTCTGGTTTGAGCCGGTCAAAACCCGTTTGTGGCCCAGTTTTCGGCTGTCTGGGCCCGTCTGGTCCGGTATGATCCGATTTTAGCCGGTCTGGCCCGGTCTGATTCTGTTTGATCCGGTCTCATCCGGTCAAAACCGGTTTGAGCCGGTCTGGTCTGGTTTGAGCCGGTCAAAACCAGTTTCTGGCCCGGTTTCAGCTGGTCTCGGCCGGTCTGCTCCGGTTTGATCTGGTTTCAGCTGGTCTGGGCCGGTCGAGTCCGGTTTGATCCGGTCAAAACCGCTTAGAGCCAGTCAAAACCAGTTTGAGCCAGTCTGGTCTGGTTTGAGCCGGTCTGCTCTGGTTTGAGCCAGACAAAACCGGTTTGAGCAGGTCAAAATCGGTTAGACCCGGTCTGGTCTGGTTTGAACCGGTCAAAACCGGTTTGTGGCCCAGTTTTAGGCGGTCTGGGCCGGTCTGCTCCAGTTTGATCCGATTTTAGCCGGTCTGGGCCGGTCTGATTCGCTTTGATCCGGTCTCATCCGGACAAAACCGGTTTCAGCCGGTCTGGTGTGGTTTGAGTAGTTCAAAACCGGTTTGACCCGGTCAAAACAGGTTTGAGGCGGTCTGATCTGGTTTGAGCCGGTCTGTTCTGGTTTGAGCCCGTCAAAACCGGTTCAGGTCGGTCAAAACCGGTTTGAGCCGGTCTCGTCTAGCTTGAACCGGTCAAAACCGGTTTGTGGCCCAGTTTTAGGTGGTCTGGGCCGGTCTGGGCCGGTTTGATACGGTTTCAGCCGGTCTGGGCCTGTCTCGTTCGGTTTCATCCGGTGTGAGCCGGTCTGGTCCGGTTTGATCCGGTGTAATCCGGACAAAACCAGTCTCAGCCGGTCTGGTCTGGCTTGAGGCAGTCAATACCGGTTTGAGCCAGTCTGGTCTTGTTAGAGCCGGTCCGTGCCGCTCTGGTCTGGTTTGATCCAGTTTCAGCCGGTCTGGTCCTGTCTCGTCCGGTTTGATCCGGTTTGAGCCAATCTGGTCTGGTTTGAGCCAGTCAAAACTGGCTCAGGCCAGTCAAAACCGATTTGAACCGGTCTGGTCTGGTTTGAGCTGGTCAATAACGGATCAGGTCGGTCAAACCCGGTTTGAGCCGATCTGGTCTCGTTTGGACCGGTCAAAACCGGTTTGAGCCGGTCAAAACCAGTTTGAGCCGGTCTGGTTTCAGCCGCTCTGGTGTGGTTTGAGTAGTTCAAAACCGGTTTTAGCCTGTCTGGGCCGGTCTGATTCGGTTTGATCCGGTCTCATCCTGTCAAAACCGGTTTTAGCCGGTTAAAACCGGTTTCAGCCGGTCTGGTGTGGTTTGAGCAAGTCAAAACCGGTTTGAGCCGGTCTGGTCTGGCTTGAGACGCTCAAAACCGGTTCGAGCTGGTCAAAACCGGTTTGAGCCGGTGTGGTCTGTTTGAAGCCAGCCAAGACCGATTCAAGACTGACTGAGCCGGTCTGGTTCGGTTTGATCCGGTCTAATAAGGTCAAAACAGGTTTGAGCCGGTGAAAACCGGTTTTAGCCGGTCTGGAGTGGTTTGAGCTGGTCAAAACCGGTTTGAGCCGGTCAAAACCGGTTCGAGCCCGTCAAAACCGGTTTGACACGTTTTGGTCTAGTTGAAGCCAGTCAAAACCGATTCGAGCCTGTCTGAGCCGGTCTGGTCCGGTTTGATCCGGTCTAATCAGGTCAAAACCGGTTTGAGCCGGTGAAAACCGGTTTTAGCCGGCCTGGAGGGGTTTGAGCCGGTCAAAACCGGATTGAGCAAGTCAAAACCGGTTTCAACCGGTCTGGTCTGGTTTGAGCCGGTCAAAACCGGTTTGAGCCTGTCTGGCCCGGTTTTAGCCAGTCTGGGCCGGTCTGGTCCGGTTTGATCTGGTTTCAGCCGGTCTGTGCCTGTCTGGTCCGGTTTGATCCAGTGTGAGCCGGTCTGGTCCGGTTTGATCCGGTGTCATCTGGTAAAAACCGGTTTGAGCCGCTCTGGTCCGGTTTGAGCCGCTCTGGTCTGTTTTGAGCCGTTCTAAACCGGCTCAGGCCTGTCAAAACCGGTTTGAGCCGGTCTGGTCTGGTTTCAGCTGGTCAAAATCTCTTCTTGGCCCGCTTTCAGCTGTCTGGGCCTATCTGCTCCGGTTTGATCCGGTTTCAGCTGGTCTGGGCCGGTGGAGTCTGGTTTGATCCGGTCAAAACCGCTTTGAGCCGGTCAAAATCGATTTGAGCCGGTCTGGTATGGTTTGAGCCGGTGAAAACCGGCTCAGGTCTGTCAAAACCGGTTTGAGCGGGTCTGGCCTGGTTTGAACCGGTCAAAACCGGTTTGTGGCCCAGTTTTAGGCAGTCTGGTCCGGTCGGGTACAGTTTGATCTGATTTTAGCCGGTCTGGGCCGGTCTGATTCGGTTTGATCGGGTCTCATCCGGTCAAACCCGGTTTTAGCCTGTCGAAACCGGTTTCAGCCGGTCTGGTGGGGTTTGAGCCGGTCAAAACTGGTTTGAGCCGTTCAAAACCGGTTTGTGCCGGTCAAAACCGGATTGAACCGGTCTGGTCTGGTTTGAGCTGATCTAATCAGGTCAAAACTGGTTTAAGCCGGTAAAAACCGGTTTTCAGCCGGTCTGGTGTGGTTTGAGCCGGTCAAAACCGGTTTCAGCCGGTCAAAACCGGATTAAGGCAGTCAAAACCGGTTTGAACCGGTCTGGTCTGGTTTGAGCCGGTCAAAACCGGCTCAGGTCGGTCAAAACCGGTTTCAGCCGTTCTGGTCTGATTTGAACCGGTCAAAACCGGTTTGTGGCCCAGTTTTAGGTGGTCTGGGCCGGTCTAGTACGGTTTGATCGGATTTTAGCCGGTCTGGGCCAGTCTGATTCGTTTTAATACAGTCTCATCTGTTCAAAACTGCTTTCAGCCGGTCTGGTGTGGTTTGAGCAGGTCAAAACTGGTTTGACCCGGTCAAAACCGGTTTGAGCCGGTCTGGTCTCTTTTGAGCCGGTCTGGTCTGGTTTGAGCCGGTCAAAACCGGTTCGAGCCGGTCTGGTCTGGTTTGAGCCGGTTTGGTCGGGTTGAAGCCAGTCAAAACCGAGTCTAGCCTGTCTGAGCTGGTCTGGTCCGGTTTGATCCGGTGTCATCAGGTCAAAACCGGTTTGAGCCGGTCTGGTCCGGTTTTAGCCGGTCTGGTTTGGTTTGAGCAGGTCAAAACCGTTTTGAGCCGGTCTGGTCTGGTTTGAGCCGGTCAAAACCGGTTTGAGCCGGTCTGGCCCGGTTTTAGCCGGTCTCGGCCGGTCTGGTCCAGTTGGTTCCAGTTTCAGCCGGTCTGGGCCTGTCTGGTCCGGTTTCATCCGTTGTGAGACGGTCTGGTCCGGATTGACCCGGTCTGGTCTGGTTTAAGCCGGTCAAAACCGGTTTGAGCCGGTCTGGTCTGGTTTGAGCCGGTCAAAACCGGTTTGAGCCGGTTTGGTCTGGTTTGAGCTGGTCTGGTTAGCCAGTCTGGTCCGGTTTGAGCCGGTCTCATCTGGTTTGAGCCGGTCAAAACCGGTTTGAGCCTGTCTGGTCTGGTTTGAGCTGGTCAAAACCGTCTCAGGCTGGTCAAAACCGGTTTCAGCCTGTCTGGTGTGTTTTGAGCAGGTCAAAACCGGTATGAGCCGGTCTGGTCCGGTTTTAGCCGGTCTGGTCTGGTTTGAGCTGGTCAAAACCGTTTTGAGCCGTCAAAACCGGTTTGAGCCCGTTTGGTATGGTTGAAGCCAGTCACAACCGATTCGAGCCAGTCTGAGCCCGTCTGGTCCGGTTTGATGCGGTCTCATATGGTCAAAACCGGTTTCAGCCGGTCAAAACCGGTTTGAGCCGTTCTGGTGTGGTTTTAGCCGGTCAAAACCGGTTTTAGCCGGTCAAACCCGTTCGAGCCGTTCAAAACCGGTTTGAGCAGGTCAAAACCGGTTTGAGCCGGTCTGGTCTGGTTTGAGCCGGTCAAAACCGGTTTGAGCCGGTCTGGCCCGGTTTTAGCCGGTCTCGGCCGGTCTGGTCCAGTTGGTTCCAGTTTCAGCCGGTCTGGGCCTGTCTGGTCCGGTTCCGGTTTGAGCCGGTCTGGTCTGGTTTGAGCTGGTCAAAACCGGTTTGAGCCGGTCTGGTCTGGTTTGAGCCGGTCAAAACCGGCTCAGGTCGGTCAAAACCGGTTTGAGCCGGTCTGGTCTGGTTTGAACCGGTCAAAACCGGTTTGTGGCCCAGTTTTAGGCGGTCTGGGCCGGTCTGGTCCGGTTTGATCCAATTTTAGCCGATCAGAGCCGGTCTGATTCGGTTTGATCCGGTCTTATCCGGTCAAAACCGGTTTCAGCCGGTCTGGTTTAAGCCGGTAAAAACCGGTTTTCAGCCGGTCTGGTGTGGTTTGAGCCGGTCAAAACCGGTTTGAGGCGATCTGGTCTGGTTTGCACCGGTCAAAACCGGTTTGTGGCCCAGTTTTTGGCGGTCTGGGACGGTCTGGTCCAGTTGGATCCGATTTTAGCCGGTCTGGGCCGGTCTGATTCGATTTGATCTGGTCTCATCCGGTCAAAACCGGTTTTAGCCGGTCTGGTCTGGTTTGAACCGGTCAAAACCGGATTGTGGCCCAGTTTTAGGCGTTCTGGGCCGGTCTGGTCTGGTTTAATCCGATTTTAGCCAGTCTGGGCTGGTCTGATTCGTTTTAATACGATCTCATCTTGTCTAAACTGCTTTCAGCCGGTCTGGTGTGGTTTGAGCAGTTCAAAACCGGTTTGACACGGTCAAAACCGGTTTGAGCCAGTATGGTCTGGTTTGAACCAGTCTGGTCTGGTTTGAGCTGGTCAAAACCGGTTCGAGCCAGTCAGCCTGTCTGGGCCGGTCTGCTCCGGTTTGATCCGGTTTCAGCTGTTCTGGGCCGGTCGAGTCTGGTTTGATCCGGTCAAAACCGCTTTGAGCCGGTCAAAACCGATTTGAGCCGGTCTGGTATGGTTTGAGCCGGTGAAAACCGGCTCAGGTCGGTAAAAACCGGTTTGAGCCGGTGTGGCCTGGTTTGAACCGGTAAAAACCGGTTTGTGGCCTAGTTTTAGGCAGTCTGGGCCGGTCGGGTACAGTTTGATCTGAGTTTAGCCGGGCTGGGCCGGTCTGATTCGGTTTGATCCGGTCTCATCCAGTCAAAACCGGTTTTAGCCGGTCAGTTGTTGTTTGAGCCGGTGAAAACTGATTTGAGCCATTCAAAACCGGTTTGTGCCAGTCAAAACCGCATTGAACCGGTCTGGTCTGGTTTGAGCTGGTCTAATCAGGTCAAAACTGGTTGAAGCCGGTAAAAACCGGTTTTACCCGGTCTGGAGTGGTTTGAGCTGGTCAAAACCGGTTTCAGCCGGTCAAAACCGGATTAAGGCAGTCAAAATCGGTTTGAACCGGTCTGGTATGGTTGGAGCCAGTCAAAACCGCCTCAGGTCGGTCAAAACCGGTTTGAGCCGGTCTGGTCTCGTTTGCACCGGTCAAAACCGGTTTGTCACCCAGTTTTAGGCGGTCTGGTACGGTCTGGTCCGGTTGGATCCGATTTTAGCCGGTCTTGGCCGCTCTGGTTCGTTTTAATACGGTCTCATCCGGTCAAAACCGGTTTCAGCCGGACTGGTGTGCTTTGAGCAGGTCAAAACCGGTTTGACCTGGTCAAAACCGGTTTCTGCCGGTCTGGTCTGGTTTGAGTCGGTCTGGTCTCGTTTGAGCCGGTCAAAACCGGTTTGAGCCGGTTTGGTCTGGTTGAAGCCAGTCCAAACCGATTCGAGTTTGTCTGAGCTGGTCTGGTCCGGTTTGATCTGGCCTAATCAGGTCAAAACCGGTTTGGGCCGGTGAAAACCGGTTTTAGCCGGTCTGGACTGGTTTGAGCTGATCAAAACCGGTTTGAGCTGATCAAAACCGGTTTGAGCTGGTCAAAACCGGTTTGTGGCCCGGTTTTAGCCGGTCTGGGCCGGTCTGGTCCGGTTTGCTCCGGCTTCAGCTGTTCTGGGCCGTTCTGGTGCTGTTTCACCCTGTTTGAGCCTTGCCGGTCCGGTTTTATCGTGTCTCATGCGGTCAAAACCGCTTTGAGCCTGTCTGGTCTGGTTTGAGCTGGTCAAAACCGGTTTCAGACGGTCTGGTCTGGTTTGAGCCGGACTGGTCGGGTTTGAGCCGGTCAAAACGCGTTTGTGGCCCAGTTTTAGGCGGTCTGGGCCGGTCTGGCCTGGTTTCATCCAATTTTAGCCCGTCAGGGCCGGTCTGATTCGTTTTAAAACGGTCTGACCCGGTCAAAACCGGTTTGAGCCGGTCAAAACCGGTTTCAGCCGGTCTGGTGTGGTTTGAGCAGGTCAAAACCGGTTTGAGGCGGTCAAAACCGGTTCGAGCCCGTCAAAACCGGTTTGAGCCGGTTTGGTCTGGTTGAAGCCAGTCAAAACCGATTCGAGCCTGTCTGAGCCCGTCTGTCCGGTTTGATCCGGTCTAATCAGGTCAAAATCGGTTTGAGCCGGTGAAAACCGGTTTTATTCGGTCTGGAGTGGTTTGAGCCGGTCAATACAGGTTTGAGCCGGTCAAAACCGGATTGAGCGAGTCAAAACCGATTTAAACCTGTCTTGTCTGGTTTGAGCAGGTCAAAACCAGTTTGAGCCGGTATGGCCCGGTTTTAGCCGGTCTGTGCCGCTCTGGTCTGGTTTGATCCAGTTTCAGCCGGTTTGGTCCTGTCTGGTCCGGTTTGATCCGGTTTGAGCCGATCTAGTCTGGTTTGAGCCGGTCAAAACTTTCTCAGGCCGGTCAAAACCGATTTGAGCCGGTCTGGTCTGGTTTGAGCCGGTGAAAACCGGCTCAGGTCGGTAAAAACCGGTTTGAGCCGGTGTGGCCTGGTTTGAACCGGTCAAAACCGGTTTGTGGCCCAGTTTTAGGCGGTCTGGGCAGGTCTCGTCCGGTTTGATCCAATTTTAGCCGATCAGAGCCGGTCTGATTCGGTTTGATCCGGTCTCATCCGGTCAAAACCGGTTTTAGCCGGTTAAAACCGGTTTCAGCCGGTCTGGTGTGGTTTGAGCAAGTCAAAACCGGTTTGAGCCGGTCTGGTCTGGTTTGAGCCGGTCTGGTCTGGCTTGAGCCGCTCAAAACCGGTTCGAGCCGGTCTAAACCGGTTTGAGCCGGTGTGGTCTGTTTGAAGCCAGCCAAAACCGATTCGAGACTGTCTGAGCCGGTCTGGTTCGGTTTGATCCGGTCTAATAAGGTCAAAACAGGTTTGAGCCGGTGAAAACCGGTTTTAGCTGGTCTGGAGTGGTTTGAGCTGGTCAAAACCAGTTTGAGCCGGTCAAAACCGGTTCGAGCCCGTCAAAACCGGTTTGAGCCGTTTTGGTCTAGTTGAAGCCAGTCAAAACCGGTTCGAGCCTGTCTGAGCCGGTCTGGTCCGGTTTGATCCAGTCTAATCCGGTCAAAACCGGTTTGAGCCGGTGAAAACCGGTTTTAGCCGGTCTGGAGGGGTTTGAGCCGGTCCAAACCGGATTGAGCCAGTCAAAACCGGTTTCAACCGGTCTGGTCTGGTTTGAGCCGGTCAAAACTGGTTTGAGCAGGTCTGGCCCGGTTTTAGCCAGTTTGGGCCGGTCTAGTCCGGTTTGATCTGGTTTCCGCCGGTCTGTGCCTGTCTGGTCTGGTGTGATACGGTGTGAGCCGGTCTCGTCCGGTTTGATCCGGTGTCATCTGGTAAAAACCGGTTTGAGCCGCTCTGGTCCGGTTTGAGCCGCTCTGGTCTTGTTTGAGCCGTTCTAAACCGGCTCAGGCCTGTCAAAACAGGTTTGAGCCGGTCTGGTCTGGTTTCAGCCGGTCAAAACCGCTTTGTGGCCCGCTTTCAGCTTGTCTGGGCCTATCTGCTCCGGATTGAACTGGTGTGGTCTGGTTTGAGCTGGTCTAATCAGGTAAAAACCGGTTTTACCCTGTCTGGAGTGGTTTGAGCCGGTCAAAACCGGTTTCAGCCGGTCAAAACCGGATTAAGGCAGTCAAAACCGGTTTGAACCGGTCTGGTCTGGTTTGAGCTGGTCAAAAACGGCTCTGGTCGGTCAAAACCGGTTTGAGCCGATCTGGTCTGGTTTGCACCGGTCGAAACCGGTTTGTGGCCCAGTTTTAGGCGGTCTGGGACGGTCTGGTCCGGTTGGATCCGATTTTAGCCGGTCTGGGCCGGTCTGATTCGGTTTGATCTGGTCTCATCCGGTCAAAACCGGTTTTAGCCAGTCTGGTCTGGTTTGAACCGTTCAAAACCGGATTGTGGCCCAGTTTTAGGCGGTCTGGGCCGATCTGGTCCGGTTTAATCCGATTTTATCCAGTCTGGGCTGGTCTGATTCGTTTTAATACGATCTCATCTGGTCAAAACTGCTTTCAGCCGGTCTGGTGTGGTTTGAGCAGGTCAAAACCGGTTTGAGCCGGTCTGGTCTGGTTTGAGCCAGTCTGGTCTGGTTTGAGCTAGTCAAAACCGGTTCGAGCCAGTCAGCCTGTCTGGGCCGGTCTGCTCCGGTTTGATCCGGTTTCAGCTGTTCTGGGCCGGTCGAGTCTGGTTTGATCCGGTCAAAACCGCTTTGAGCCGGTCAAAACCAATTTGAGCCGGTCTGGAATGGTTTGAGCCGGTCAAAACCGGCTCAGGTCGGTAAAAACCGGTTTGAGCCGGTGTGGCCTGGTTTGAACCGGTCAAAACCGGTTTGTGGCCTAGTTTTAGGCAGTCTGGGACTGTCGGGTACAGTTTGATCTGATTTTAGCCGGGCTGGGCCGGTCTGATTCGGTTTGATCCGGTCTCATCCGGTCAAAACCGGTTTTAGCCGGTCTGGTGTTGTTTGAGCCGGTGAAAACCGGTTTGAGCCGTTCAAAACCGGTTTGTGCCAGTCAAAACCGCATTGAACCGGTCTGGTCTGTTTTGAGCTGGTCTAATCAGGTCAAAACTGGTTGAAGCCGGTAAAAACCGGTTTTACCCGGTCTGGAGTAGTTTGAGCTGGTCAAAACCGGTTTCAGCCGGTCAAAACCGGATTAAGGCAGTCAAAATCGGTTTGAACCGGTCTGGTATGGTTGGAGCCGGTCCAAACCGGTTTGAGCCGGTTTGGTCTGGTTTGAGCCGGTCAAAACCGGTTTGAGGCGGTCTGGTCCGGTTTCAACTGGTCAAAACCGGTTTGGGGCCCAGTTTTAGGCAGTCTGGTCCGGTTTGATCCGGTCTGGTCTGGTTTGAGCTGGTCAAAACCGGTTCGAGCCAGTCAGCCTGTCTGGGCCGGTCTGGTCCGGTTTGCTCCGGTCAAAACCGCTTTGAGCCGGTCAAAAGCGGTTTGAGCCTGTCTGGTCTGATTTGAGCTGGTCTGGTCTGGTTTGAAGCAGTCAAAACCGGTTTGTGACCCAGTTTTAGGCGGTCTGGGCTGGTCTCATCCGGTTTGATCCAATTTTAGCTGATCAGAGCCGGTCTGATTCGGTTTGATCCGGTCTCATCCGGTCAAAACCGGTTTTAGCCGGTCAAAACCGGTTTCAGCCGGTCTGGTGTGGTTTGAGCAAGTCAAAACCGGTTTGAGCCGGTCTGGTCTGGTTTGAGCCGGTCTGGTCTGGCTTGAGCCGCTCAAAACCGGTTCGAGCCGGTCAAAACCGGTTTGAGCCAGTGTGGTCTGTTTGAAGCCAGTCAAAACCGATTCGAGACTGTCTTAGCCGGTCTGGTCCGGTTTGATCCGGTCTAATAAGGTCAAAACCGGTTTGAGCCGGTGAAAACCGGTTTTAGCCGGTCTGGAGTGGTTTGAGCCGGTCAATACCGGTTTGAGCCGGTCAAAACCGTTTTAAGCCGGTAAAAACCGGTTTTACCCAGTCTGGAGTGGTTTGAGCCGGTCAAAACCGGTTTCAGCCAGTCAAAACCGGATTAAGGCAGTCAAAACCGTTTGTACCGGTCTGGTCTGGTTTGAACTGGTCAAAACCGGCTCAGGTTGGTCAAAACCGGTTTGAGCCGGTCTGGTCTCGTTTGCACTGGACAAAACAGGTTTGTTTCCCAGTTTTAGGCGGTCTGGGACAGTCTGGTCCGGTTGGATCCGATTTTAGCCGGTCTTGGCCGCTCTGGTTCGTTTTAATACGGTCTCATCCGGTCAAAACCGGTTTCAGCCGGACTGGTGTGGTTTGAGCCGGTCAAAACTGGTTTGAGCCGGTCTGGCCCGGTTTTAGCCAGTCTGGGCTGGTCTGGTCTCGTTTGAGCCGGTCAAAACCGGTTTGAGCCGGTTTGGTCTGGTTGAAGCCAGTCCAAACCGATTCGAGTTTGTCTGAGCTGGTCTGGTCCGGTTTGATCTGGCCTAATCAGGTCAAAACCGGTTTGGGCCGGTGAAAACCGGTTTTAGCCAGTCTGGACTGGTTTGAGCTGATCAAAACCGGTTTGAGCTGGTCAAAACCGGTTTGTGGCCCGGTTTTAGCCGGTCTGGCCCAGTCTGGTCCGGTTTGCTCCGGCTTCAGCTGTTCTGGGCCGTTCTGGTGCTGTTTCACCCGGTTTGAGCCGGGCCGGTCCGGTTTTATCGTGTCTCATCCGGTCAAAACCGCTTTGAGCCTGTCTGGTCTGGTTTGAGCTGGTCAAAACCGGTTTCAGACGGTCTGGTCTGGTTTGAGCCGGTCTGGTCTGGTTTGAGCCGGTCTGGTTTCGTTTGAGCCGGTCAAAACCGGTTTGAGCCGGTTTGATCTGGTTGAAGCCAGTCAAAACCGATTCGAGCCTGTCTGAGCCGGTCTGGTCTGGTTTGATCCGGTCTGGTCGGTTTGAGCCAGTCAAAACCGGCTCAGGTCCGTCAAAACCGGTTTGAGCCGGTCTGGTCTGGTTTGAGCCGGAGAAAACCGGTTTGTGGCCTGGTTTTAGACAGTCTGTCCCGGTCTGGTCCGGTTGGATCCGATTTTAGCCGGTCTTGGCCGCTCTGGTTCGTTTTAATACGGTCTCATCCGGTCAAAACCGGTTTCAGCCGGACTGGTGTGGTTTGAGCAGGTCAAAACCGGTTTGACCTGGTCAAAACCGGTTTCAGCCGGTCTGGTCTGGTTTGAGTCGGTCTGGTCTCGTTTGAGCCGATCAAAACCGGTTTGAGCCGGTTTGGTCTGGTTGAAGCCAGTCCAAACCGATTTGAGTTTGTCTGAGCTGGTCTGGTCCGGTTTGATCTGGCCTAATCAGGTCAAAACCGGTTTGGGCCGGTGAAAACCGGTTTTAGCCGGTCTGGACTGGTTGAGCTGATCAAAACCGGTTGGAGCTGGTCAAAACCGGTTTGTGGCCCGGTTTTAGCCGGTCTGGCCCAGTATGGTCCGGTTTGCTCCGGCTTCAGCTGTTCTGGGCCGTTCTGGTGCTGTTTCACCCGGTTTGAGCCTTGCCGGTCCGGTTTTATCGTGTCTCATGCGGTCAAAACCGCTTTGAGCCTGTCTGGTCTGGTTTGAGCTGGTCAAAACCGGTTTCAGACGGTCTGGTCTGGTTTGAGCCGGTCTGGTCTGGTTTGAGCCGGTCTGGTTTCGTTTGAGCCGGTCAAAACCGGTTTGAGCCGGTTTGATCTGGTTGAAGCCAGTCAAAACCGATTCGAGCCTGTCTGAGCCGGTCTGGTCTGGTTTGATCCGGTCTGGTCGGTTTGAGCCTGTCTGGTCTGGTTTGAGCCGGTCAAAACCGGTTTCAGACGGTCAAAACCGGTTTGAGCCGGTCTGGTCTGGTTTGAGCCGGAGAAAACCGGTTTGTGGCCTGGTTTTAGACAGTCTGTCCTGGTCTGGTCCGGTTTGATCCGGTTTCAACATGTCTGGGCCGGTCGAGTCCGGTTTGATCCGGTCAAAACCGCTTTGAGCCGGTCAAAAGCGGTTTGAGCCTGTCTGGTCTGATTTGAGCTGGTCTAGTCTGGTTTGAAGCAGTCAAAACCGGTTTGTGACCCAGTTTTAGGCGGTCTGGGCCGGTCTCATCCGGTTTGATCCCATTTTAGACGGTCTGGGCCGGTGTGATTCGGTTTGTTCCAGTCTCATCCGGTCCAATCCGGTTTTAGCCGGTCAAAACCGCTTTGAGCCTGTCTGGTCTGGTTTGAGCTGGTCAAAACCGGTTTCAGACGGTCTGGTCTGGTTTGAGCCGGTCTGGTCTGGTTTGAGCCGGTCTGGTTTCGTTTGAGCCGGTCAAAACCGGTTTGAGCCGGTTTGATCTGGTTGAAGCCAGTCAAAACCGATTCGAGCCTGTCTGAGCCGGTCTGGTCTGGTTTGATCCGGTCTGGTCGGTTTGAGCCAGTCAAAACCGGCTCAGGTCCGTCAAAACCGGTTTGAGCCGGTCTGGTCTGGTTTGAGCCGGAGAAAACCGGTTTGTGGCCTGGTTTTAGACAGTCTGTCCTGGTCTGGTCCGGTTTGATCCGGTTTCAACATGTCTGGGCCGGTCGAGTCCGGTTTGATCCGGTCAAAACCGCTTTGAGCCGGTCAAAAGCGGTTTGAGCCTGTCTGGTCTGATTTGAGCTGGTCTAGTCTGGTTTGAAGCAGTCAAAACCGGTTTGTGACCCAGTTTTAGGCGGTCTGGGCCGGTCTCATCCGGTTTGATCCAATTTTAGCTGATCAGAGCCGGTCTGATTCGGTTTGATCCGGTCTCATCCGGTCAAAACCGGTTTTAGCCGGTCAAAACCGGTTTCAGCCGGTCTGGTGTGGTTTGAGCAAGTCAAAACCGGTTTGAGCCGGTCTGGTCTGGTTTGAGCAGGTCTGGTCTGGTTTGAGCCGCTCAAAACCGGTTCGAGCCGGTCAAAACCAGTTTGAACCAGTGTGGTCTGTTTGAAGCCAGTCAGAACCGATTCGAGACTGTCTTAGCCGGTCTGGTCCGGTTTCATCTGGTCTAATAAGGTCAAAACCGGTTTGAGCCGGTGAAAACCGGTTTTAGCCGGTCTGGAGTGGTTTGAGCTGGTCAAAACCGATTTGAGCTGGTCAAAACCGGATTCAGCCAGTCAAAACCGGTTTGAACCGGTCTGGAGTGGTTTGAGCCGGTCAAAACCGGTTTCAGCCAGTCAAAACCGGATTGAGGCAGTCAAAACCGGTTTGAACCGGTCTGGTCTGGTTTGAGCTGGTCAAAAACGGATCAGGTCGGTCAAAACCGGTTTCAGCCGGTCTGGTCTGGTTTGCACCGGTCAAAACCGGTTTGTGGCCCAGGTTTAGGCGGTCTGGGATGGTCTGGTCCGGTTGGTTCTGATTTTAGCCGGTCTTGGCCGCTCTGGTTCGTTTTAATACGGTCTCATCCGGTCAAAACCGGTTTCAGCCGGTCTGGTGTGGTTTGAGCAGGTCAAAACCGGTTTGACCCTGTCAAAACCGGTTTGAGCCGGTCTGGTCTGGTTTGAGCCGTTCTGGTCTCGTTTGAGCCGGTCAAAACCGGTTTGAGCCGATTTGGTCTGGTTGAAGCCAGTCCAAACCAATTTGAGTCTGTCTGAGCTGGTCTGGTCCGGTTTGATCTGGTCTAATCAGGTCAAAACCGGTTTGGGCTGGTGAAAACCGGTTTTAGCTGGTCTGGTGTGGTTTGAGCTGGTCAAAACCGGTTTGAGCCGGTCAAAACCGGTTTGTGGCCCGGTTTTATCTGGTCTGGCACGGTCTGGTCCAGTTTGCTTCGGCTTCAGCTGTTCTGGGCCATTCTGGTGCGGTTTCACCCGGTTTGAGCTGGTCCGGGCCGGTTTTATCGTGTCTCACCCGGTCAAAACCGCTTTGAGCCTGTCTGGTCTGGTTTGAGCTGGTCAAAACCGGTTTCAGACGGTCTGGTCTGGTTTGAGCCGGTCAAAACCGGTTTCAGCCGATCTGGTCTCGTTTGAGCCGATCTGGTCGGGTTTGAGCCGGTCAAAACGCGTTTGTGGCCCAGTTTTAGGCGGTCTTGGCCGGTCTGGTCCGGTTTGATCGGATTTTAGCCGGTCTGGGCCAGTCTGATTCGTCTTCAACCGGTCTGATCTGGTCAAAACCGGTTTTAGCCGGTCAAAACCGGTTTCAGCCGGTCTGGTGTGGTTGGAGCCGGTCAAAACCGGTTCGAGCTGTTCAAAACCGGTTTGTGCCGGTCAAAATCGCATTGAACCGGTCTGGTCTGGTTTGAGCTGGTGTAATCAGGTCAAAACCAGTTTAAGCCGCTGAAAACCGGTTTTACCTGGTCTGGCGTGGTTTGAGCCGGTCAAAACCGGTTTCAGCCCGTCAAAACCGGATTGAGGAAGTCAAAATCAGTTTGAACCGGTGTAGTCTGGTCTGAGCCAGTCAAAACCGGCTCAGGTCGGTCAAAACCGGTTTGAGACGGTCTGGTCTGGCTTGCACCGGTCCAAACCGGTTTGTGGCCCAGTTTTAGGCGGTCTGGGCCGGTCTGGTCCGGTTTGATCCGATTTTAGCCGGTCTGGGCCGGTCTGATTCGGTTTGATGTGGTCTCATCCGGTCAAAACCGGTTTTAGCCGGTCAAAACCAGTTTCAGCCGGTCTGGTGTGATTTGAGCAGGTCAAATCCGGTTTGAGCCTTTCAAAACCGGTTTGAGCCGGTCTGGTCTGGTTTGAGCTGGTCAAAACCGTTTCGAGCCTGTCTGAGCTGGTCTGGTCCGGTTTGATCTGGTCTAATCAGGTCAAAACCGGTTTGGGCCAGTGAAAAACGGTTTTAGCCGGTCTGGAGTGGTTTGAGCTGGTCAAAACCGGTTTGAGCCGGTCAAATCCGGTTTGTGGCCCGGTTTTAGCCGGCCTGCCCTGGTCTGGTCCGGTTTGCTCTGGCTTCAGCTGTTCTGGGCCGTTCTGGTACGGTTTCACCCAGTTTGAGCCAGTCCAGTCCGGTTTTATCGTGCCTCATCCGGTCAAAACCGTTTTGAGCCTGTCTGGTCTGGTTTCAGCCGGTCAAAACCGGTTTCAGCCGGTCTGGTCTGGTTTGAGCCTGTCTGCTCTGGTTCGAGCCGGTCAAAACCCGTTTGTGGCCCAGTTTTAGGCGGTCTGGGCCTGTCTGGTCCGGTTTGATCCAATTTTAGCCGGTCTGGGCCGGTCTGATTCGGTTTGATCCGGTCTGATCTGGTTGAACCCGGTTTTAGCCTGTGAAAACCGGTTTCAGCCGGTCTGGTGTGGTATGAGCAGGTCAAAACCGGTTTGAGCCGGTGAAAACCGGTTTGAGCCGGTCTGATCTGGTTTGAACCAGTCAAAACCGGTTTGTGGCCCAGTTTTAGCTGGTCTAGGCCGGTCTGGTCCTGTTTGATACCCTTTTAGCCGGTCTGGGCTGTTCTGATTCGGTTTGATCCAGTCTCATCCGGTGAAAACCGGTTTTAGCCGGTCAAAACATGTTTCAGCCAGCCTGGTGTGGTTTGAGCAGGTCAAAACCGGTTTGACCTGGTCAAAACAGGTTTGAGCCGGTCTGGTGTGGTTTGAGCCGGTCTGGTCTGGTTTGAGCCGGTCAAAACCGGTTCAAGCCGGTCAAAACCGGTTTGAGCCGGTTTGGTCTGTTTGAATCCAGTCAAAACCGATTCGAGCCTATCTGAGCCGGTCTGGTCCGGTTTGATCCGGTCTAATCAGGTCAAAACCAGTTTGAGCCGGTGAAAACCGGTTTTAGCCGGTCTGGAGTGGTTTGAGCCGGTCAAAACCGGATTGAGCCAGTCAAAACCGGTTTCAACCGGTCTGGTCTGGTTTGAGCCGGTCAAAACCGGTTTGAGCCGGTCTGGCCCGGTTTTAGCCAGTCTGGGCCGGTCTGGTCCGGTTTGATCCGGTTTCAGCCGGTCTGGGCCTGTCTGGTCCTGTTTGATCCAGTGTGAGCCGGTCTGGTCCGGTTTGATCCGGTGTCATCTGTTAAAAACCGGTTTGAGACGCTCTGGTCCGGTTTGAGCCGCTCTGGTCTGGTTTGAGCCGTTCTAAACCGGCTCAGGCCGGTCAAAACCGGTTTGAGCCGGTCTGGTCTGGTTTCAGCCGGTCAAAACCGCTTTGTGGCCCGCTTTCAGCCTGTCTGGGCCGGTCTGCTCCGGTTTGATCCGGTTTCAGCTGTTCTGGGCCGGTTGAGTCTGGTTTGATCCGGTCAAAACCGGTTTGAGCTGGTCAAAACCGATTTGAGCCGGTCTGGTATGGTTTGAGCCGGTGAAAACCGGCTCAGGTCGGTCAAAACCGGTTTGACCGGTCTCGTCTGGTTTGAACCGGTCAAAACCGGTTTGTGGCCCAGTTTTAGGCAGTCTGGGCCGGTCGGGTACAGTTTGATCTCATTTTAGCTGGTCTGGGCCAGTCTGATTCGGTTTGATCCGGTCTCATCCGGTCAAACCCGGTTTTAGCCGGTCAAAACCGGTTTCAGCCGGTCTGGTGTGGTTTGAGCCGGTCAAAACCGGTTTGAGCCGTTCAAAACCGGTTTGTGCCGGTCAAAACCGCATTGAACCGGTCTGGTCTGGTTTGAGCTGGTCTAATCAGGTCAAAACCGGTTTAAATAGGTAAAAACCGGTTTTACCCGGTCTGGAGTGGTTTGAGCCGGTCAAAACCTCTTTCAGCCGGTCAAAACTGGATTAAGGCAGTCAAAACCGGTTTGAACCGGTCTGGTCTGGTTTGAGCCGGTCAAAACCGGCTCAGGTCGGTCAAAACCGGTTTGAGCCGGTCTGGTCTCGTTTGCGCCAGTCAAAACCAGTTTGTCGCCCAGTTTTAGGCGGTCTGGGACGGTCTGGTCCGGTTGGATCCGATTTTAGCCGGTCTTGGCCGCTCTGGTTCGTTTTAATACGGTCTCATTCGGTCAAAACCGGTTTCAGCCGGTCTGGTGTGGTTTGAGCAGGTCAAAACCGGTTTGAGCTGGTATGGTCTGGTTTGAGCCAGTCTGGTCTCGTTTGAGCCTGTCAAAACCAGTTTGAGCCGGTTGGTCTGGTTGAAGCCAGTCCAAACCGATTCGAGTCTGTCTGAGCTGCTCTGGTCCGGTTTGATCTGGCCTAATCAGGTCAAAACCGCTTTGGGCCGGTGAAAACCGGTTTTATCCGGTCTGGACTGGTTTGAGCTGATCAAAACCGGTTTGAGCCGGTCAAAACCGGTTTATGGCCCGGTTTTAGCCAGTCTGGCCCGGTCTGGTCCGGTTTACTCCGGCTTCAGCTGTTCTGGGTCGTTCTGGTGCGGTTTCACCCGGTTTGAGCCGTTCCGGGCCGGTTTTATCGTGTCTCATCCGGTCAAAACCGCTTTGAGCCTGTCTGGTCTGGTTTGAGCCGGTCAAAACCGGTTTCAGCCGGTCTGGTCTGGTTTGAGCCGGACTGCTCGGATTTGAGCCGGTCAAAACGCGTTTGTGGCCCAGTTTTAGGCGGTCTGGGCCGTTCTGGTCTGGTTTGATCCGATTTTAGCCGGTCTGGGCCGGTCTGTTTCGTTTTGAACCGGTCTGATCCGGTCAAAACCGGTTTTAGCCGGTGAAAACCGGTTTCAGCCGGTCTGGTGTGGTTTGAGCAGGTCAAAACCGGTTTGAGCTGGTCAAAACCGGTTTGAGCCCGTCAAAACCGGTTTGAGCCGGTTTGGTCTGGTTGAAGCCAGTCAAAACCAACTCGAGACTGCCTGAGCCCGTCTGTTCGGTTTGATCCGGTCTAATCAGGTCAAAAGCGGTTTGAGCTGGTGAAAACCGGTTTTAGGCGGTCTGGAGTGGTTTGAGCCGGTCAATACCGGTTTGAGCCGGTCAAAACCGGATTGAGCCAGTCAAAACCGAATTGAACCTGTCTGGTCTGGTTTGAGCCGGTCAAAACCAGTTTGAGCCGGTATGGCCCGGTTTTAGCCGGTCTGTGCCGCTCTTGTCTGCTTTGATCCGGTTTCAGCCGGTCTGGACCTGTCTGGTCCGGTTTGATCCGGTGTGAGCCAGTCTGGTCCGGTTTGATCCGTTGTCATCCGGTCAAAACTGGTTTGAGCCGCTCTGGTCCGCATTGAGCCGGTCTGGTCTGGTTTGAGCCGGTCTAAACCGGCTCAGGCATGTCAAAACCGGTTTGAGCCGGTCACAACCGGTTTGTGGCCCGGTTTCAGCCGGTTTGGGCCGGTCAAAACCGTTTTGAGCTGGTCTGGTCTGGTTTTAGTCGGTCTGGTATGATTTTAGCCGGTCAAAACCGGCTCAGGTCGGTCAAAACCGGTTTGAGCCAGTCTCATCTGGTTTGAACCACTGAAAACCGGTTTGTGGCCCAGTTTTAGGCGGTCTGGGCCGGTCTGGGCCGGTTTGATCCGGTTTCAGTCGGTCTGGTCCTGTCTGGTCTGGTTTGATCCGGTGTGAGCCGGTCTGGTCCGGTTTGATCCAGTGTATTCTGTCAAAACCGGTTTCAGCCGGTCTGGTCTGGTTTGAGCCAGTCAAAACCGGTTTGAGCCGGTCTGGTCTTGTTAGATCCAGTCTGGTCTGGTTTGAGCTGGTCAAAAGCGATTCGAGCCCGTCAAAACCGGTTTGAGCCGGTTTGGTCTGGTTGAAGCCAGTCAAAACCGAATGGAGACTGTCTGAGCCGGTCTGGTCTGGTTTGATCTGGTCTGGTCGGTTTGAGCCAGTCACAACCGGCTCAGGTCGGTCAAAACAGGTTTGAGCCGGTCTGGTCTGGTTTGAGCCGGAGAAAACCGGTTTGTGGCCCGGTTTTACCCGGTCTGGCCCGGTCTGGTCCGGTTTGATCCGGTTTCAGCTGGTCTGGGCCAGTCGAGTCCGGTTTGATCCTGTCAAAACCGCTTTGAGCCGGTCAAAAGCGGTTTGAGCCTGTCTGGTCTGGTTTGAGCTGGTCTGGTCTGGTTTGAAGCAGTCAAAACCGATTTGTGGCCCAGTTTTAGGTGGTCTGGGCCGGTCTCATCCGGTTTGATCCAATTTTAGCCAATCAGAGCCGGTCTGATTCGGTGTGATCCGGTCTCATCCGGTCAAAACCGGTTTTAGCCGGTTAAAACCGGTTTCAGACGGTCTGGTGTGGTTTGAGCCCGTCAAAACCCGTCTGAGCCGTTCAAAACCGGTTTCTGCCGGTCAAAACCGGATTGAACCGGTCTGGTCTGGTTTGTGCTGGTCTAATCAGGTCAAAACCGGTTTAAGCCGGTAAAAACCGGTTTTACCCGTTCTGGAGTGGTTTGAGCCGGTCAAAACCTGTTTCAGCCGGTCAAAACCGGATAAAGGCAGTCAAAACCGGTTTGAACCGTTCTGGTCTGGTTTGAGCTGGTCAAAAACAGATCAGGTCGGTCAAAACCGGTTTGAGCAGGTCTGGTCTGGTTTGCACCGGTCAAAACCGGTTTGTGGCCCAGTTTTAGGCGGTCTGGGACGGTCTGGTCCGGTTGGATCCGATTTTAGCCGGTCTTGGCCGCTCTGGTTCGTTTTAATACGGTCTCATCCGGTCAAAACCGGTTTCAGCCGGTCTGGTGTGGTTTGAGCAGGTCAAAACCGGTTTGACCCTGTCAAAACCGGTTTGAGCCGGTCTGGTCTGGTTTGAGCCGGTCTGGTCTCGTTTGAGCCGGTCAAAACCGGTTTGAGCCGATTTGGTCTGGTTGAAGCCAGTCCAAACCAATTCGAGTCTGTCTGAGCTGGTCTGGTCCGGTTTGATCTGGTCTAATCAGGTCAAAACCTGTTTGGGCTGGTGAAAACAGGTTTTAGCCGGTCTGGAGTGGTTTGACCTGGTCAAAACCGGTCTGAGCCGGTCAAAACCGGTTTGTGGCCCGGCTTTAGCCGGTCTGGCCCGGTCTGGTCCGGTTTTCTCCGGCTTCAGCTGTTCTGGGCCGTCCTGCTGCGGTTTCACCGGTCCGAACAGTCTTAGCCAAAGACTTCATGAGGGGAAAGCTGTAATTCTGTGAGATGAATTAGCAGAACACAAAGCAGTCTCTCAGAAACCTTCTATCCACTTTTTAACGGAAGATATTTCCTTTTTCACCGTAGCCCTCTATTGACTACTAAATATCACTTTCCAAATTCCACATAAACAGTCTTAGTGAAAGACTTCTTGAGGGGAAAGCTGTAACTCTGTGAGATGAATTAACAGAACACAAAGCAGTTTCTCAGAATGCTTCTTTCCAGTTTTTAACGGAAGATATTCCCTTTTTCACCATAGCCCTCTAGGGGTTCTACATATCACATTCCAAATTCCACATGAACAGTCTTAGCGAAAGGGTTCTTGAGGGGAAAGCTGTAACTCTGTGAGATCAATTAAGAGAACACAAAGCAGTTTCTCAGAATGCTTCTTTCCAGTTTTTAAAAGAACATATTTCCTTTTTCACCATAGCCCTCTATGGACTTCCAAATATCACTTTGCTAATTCCTCAAAAACAGTCTTAACGAAAGGCTTCTTGAGTGGAAAGCTGTAACTCAGTGAGATGAATTAACAGAACACAAAGCAGTTTATCAGAAATCTTCTTTCCAGTTTTTAAGGGAGGGTATTTCCTTTTTCACCATGACCCTCTATGGGCTACTAAATATCACTTTTCAAATTCCACAAGAACAGTCTTAGCGAAAGGCTTCTTGAGGCGAAATCTGTAACTCTGTGAGATGAAATAACAGAACACAAAGCAGTTTCTCAGAAAGCTTCTTTCCAGTTTTTAACGGAAGATATTTCCTTTTTCACCATAGCCCTATTTGGGCTTCCAAATATCACTTTGCAAATTCCACAAGAACAGTCTTACCGAAAGGCTTATTGAGTGGAAAGCTGTAACTCTGTGAGATGAATTAACAGAACACAAAGCAGTTTCTCAGAAAGCTTCCTTCCAGTTTTTAACGGAAGATGTTTTCTTTTTATCCGTAGCCCTCTATGGGCTTCCAAATATCACTGTGCAAATTCCACAAGAACAGTCTTAGCGAAAGGATCCTTGAGGGGAAATCTGTAACACTGTGAGATGAATTAAGATAACACAAAGCAGTTTCTAAGAAATTTTCTTTACGGTTTTTAACTGAAGATATTTCGTTTTTCACCATAGCCCTCTATGGGCTTCCAAATATCACTTTGCAAATTCCACAAGAGCAGTCTTAGCGAAAGGCTTCTTGAGGGGAAAGCTGTAACTCTGTGAGATGAATTAACAGAAAACAAAGCAGTTTCTCAGAAAGCTTCTTTTCAGTTTTTAACGGAAGATATTTCCTTTTTCACCATAGCCCTCTATGGGCTTCCAAATATCACTTTGCAAATTCCACAAGAACAGTCTTAGCGAAAAGCTTCTGGAGGGGAAAGCTGTTACTCTGTGAGATGAATTAACAGAAAACAAAGCAGTTTCTCAGAAAGATTCTTTCCAGTTTTTAACAGAAGATATTTCCTTCTTCACCATAGCCCTCTATGGGCTTCCAAATATCCCTTTGCAAATTCCACAAGAGCAGTCTAAGCAAAAGGCTTCTTGAGGGGAAAGCTGTAACTCTGTGACATGAATTAACAGAACACAAAGCAGTTTCGCAGAAAGCTTCTTTTCAGTCTTTATCTTAGGATATTTCCTTTTTCACCATAGTCCTCTATGGGCTTCCAAATATCACTTTGCAAATTCCACAAGAACAGTCTTAGCGAAAAGCTTCTGGAGGGGAAAGCTGTTACTCTGTGAGATGAATTAACAGAAAACAAAGCAGTTTCTCAGAAAGATTCTTTCCAGTTTTTAACAGAAGATATTTCCTTCTTCACCATAGCCCTCTATGGTCTTCCAGGTATCGCTTTGCAAATTCCACAAGAACAGTCTTAGCGAAAGGCTTCTTGAGCAGTAAGCTGTAACTCTGTGAGATGAATTAACAGAGCACAAAGCAGTTTCTCAGAAAGCTTCTTTTCAGTTTTTATCTTAGGATATTTCCTTTTCCACCATAGAGCTCTAGGGCTTCCAAATATCACTTTGCAAACTCCACAAGAACAGTCCTAGCGAAAGGGTCTTGGAGGGGAAAGCTGTAAATCTGTGAGATGAATTAACAGAACACAAAGCAGTTTCTGAGAAAGCTTCTATCCAGTTTTTAACGGAAGATATGTCCCTTTTCACCATAGCACTCTACGGGTTTCCAAATATCACTTTACAAATTCCACAAGAACAGTCTTAGCGAAAGGCTTCTTGAAGGGAAAGATGTAACTCTGTGAGATGAATTAACAGAACACAGAGCAGTTTCTCAGAAAGCTTCTATCCAGTTTTTAACGGAAGATATGTCCCTTTTCACCATAGCACTCTACGGGTTTCCAAATATCACTTTACAAATTCCACAAGAACAGTCTTAGCCAAAGACTTCATGAGGGGAAAGCTGTAATTCTGTGAGATGAATTAGCAGAACACAAAGCAATCTCTCAGTAAGCTTCTATCCACTTTTTAACGGATCATATTTCCTTTTTCACCGGAGCCTTCTATTAGCTACTAAATATCAGTTTCCAAATTCCACATGAACAGTCTTAGCGAAAGACTTCTTGAGGGGAAAGCTGTAACTCTTTGAGATGAATTAACACAACACAAAGCAGTTTCTCAGAAAGCTTCTTTCCAGTTTTTAACGGAAGATATTCCCTTTTTCACCATAGCCCTCTAGGGGTTCTACATATCACATTCCAAATTCCACATGAACAGTCTTAGCGAAAGGCTTCTTGAGGGGAAAGCTGTAACTCTGTGAGATCAATTAAGAGAACACAAAGCAGTTTCTCAGAATGCTTCTTTCCACTTTTTAACAGAACATATTTCCTTTTTCAACATAGCCCTCTATGGACTTCCAAATATCACTTTGCTAATTCCACTAGAACAGTCTTAACCAAAGGCTTCTTGAGTGGAAAGCTGTAACTCTGTGAGATGAATTAACGGAACACAACGCTGTCTCTCTGAAAGCTACTTTCCAGTTTTTAACCGAAGATATTCCCTTTTTCACCATAGCCCTCTATGGGCTTCCAAATATTATTTTGAAAATTCCACAAGAACGGTCTTTGCGGAAGGCTTCTTGAAGGGAAAGATGTAACTCTGTGAGATGAATTAACAGAACACAAAGCAGTTTCTCAGAAAGCTTCTTTCCAGTTTTTAACGGAAGATATTTCCTTTTTCACCATAGCCCTCTATGGGCTTCCAAATATCACTTTGCACATTCCACAAGAACAGTCTTAGCGAAAGGCTTCTTGAGGGAAATGCTGTAACTCTGTGAGATGAATTAACAGAACACAAAGCAGTTTCTCAGAAAGCTTCTTTCCAGTTTTTAACGGAAGATATTTCCTTTTTCACCATAGCCCTCTATGGGCTTCCAAATATCACTTTGTAAATTCCACAAGAACAGTCTTAGCGAAAGGCTTCTTGAGGGGAAAGCTGTAACTCTGTGAGATGAATTAACAGAACACAAAGCAGTTTCTCAGAAAGCTTCTTTGCAGTTTTTAACGGAAGATATTTCTTTTCACCATTGCCCTCTATGGGCTTTCAAATATCACTTTGTAAATTCCACAAGAACAGTCTTAGCGAAAGGCTTCTTGAGTGGAAATCTGTATCTCTGAGATGAATTAACAGAACACATAGCAGTTTCTCAGAAACCTTCTTTCCAGGTTTTAACTGAAGATATTTCCTTTCTCACCATAGCCCTCTTTGGGCTTCCAAATATCACTTTGCAAATTCCACAAGAACAGTCTTAGCGAAAGGCTTCTTGAGGGGAAAGCTGTAACTCTGTGAGATGAATTAACCGAACAAAAAGCAGTTTCTCAGGAAGCTTCTTTTCAGTTTTTTACTGAACATATTTCCCTTTTCACCATAGCCCTCTATGGGCTTCCAAATATCACTTTGCAAATTCCACAAGAACAGTCTTAGCGAATGGATTCTTGAGGGGAAAGCTGTAACTCTGTGAGATGAATTAGCAGAACCCAAAGGAATTTCTCAGAAAGCTTCTTTACAGTTTTTAACTGAAGATATTTCCTTTTTCACTATAGCCCTCTAGTGGCTTCCAAATATTATTTTGAAAATTCCACAAGAACAGCCCTAACGAAAGGCTTATTTAGGGGAAAGCTGTAACTCTGTGAGATGAATTAACAGAACACAAAGCAGTTTCTCAGAAAGCTTCTTTCCAGTTTTTACCTGAAGATATTTCCTTTTTCACCATAGCCCTCTATGGGCTTCCAAATATCACTTTGCAAATTCCACAAGAACAGTCTTAGCGAAAGGCTTCTTGAGGGGAAAGCTGTAACTCTGTGAGATGAATTAACAGAACACAAAGCAGTTTCTCAGAAAGCTTCTTGTCATTTTTTATCTTAGGATATTTCCTTTTTCTCCATAGCCCTCTAAGGGCTTCCAAATATCACTTTGCAAATTCCACAAGAACAGTCTAAGCGAAATGCTTCTTGAGGGGAAAGCTGTAACTCTGTGAGATGAATTAACAAAACAGAACACAGTTTCTCAGAATGCTTCTTTCAAGTTTTTAACTGAAGATATTTCCTTTTTCACCATAGCCCTCTATGGGCTTCCAAATATCACTTTGCAAATTCCACAAGAACAGTCTTAGCGAAAGGCTTCTTGAGGGGAAATCTGAAACTCTGTGAGATGAAATAACAGAACACAACGCACTTTCTCAGAAAGCCTCTTTCAAATTTTTAACTGAAGATATTTCCTTTTTCACCATAGCCCTCTATGGGCTTTCAAATATCACTTTGAAAATTACACAGGAACAGTCTTAGCTAAAGGCTTCTTGAGGGGAAAGCTGTAACTCTGGACACGAATTAACAGAACACAAAGCAGTTTCTCAGAAAGCTTCTTTCCAGTTTTGAACGGAAGATATTTCCTTTTTCACCATAGCCCTCTATGGGCTTCCAAGTATCCCTTTGCCAATTCCACAAGAACAGCCTTAGCGAAAGGCTTCTTGAAGGGAAAGATGTAACTCTGTGAGATGAATTAACAGAACACAGAGCAGTTTCTCAGAAAGCTTCTTTCCAGTTTTGAACGGAAGATATTTCCTTTTTCACCATAGCCCTCTAAGGGCTTCCAAATATCACTTTGCAAATTCCAAAAGAACAGTCTTAGCGAAAGGCTTCTTGAGGGGAAAGCTGTAACTCTGTGAGATGAATTAACAGAACACAAAGCAGGTTCTCAGAAAGCTTCTTTCCAGTTTTTAACGGAAGATATTTCCTTTTTCACCATAGCCCTCTATGGGCTTCCAAATATCACTTTGCAAATTCCACAAGAACAGTCTTAGCGAAAGGCTTCTTGAGGGGAAATCTGAAACTCTGTGAGATGAAATAACAGAACACAACGCACTTTCTCAGAAAGCCTCTTTCAAATTTTTAACTGAAGATATTTCCTTTTTCACCATAGCCCTCTATGGGCTTTCAAATATCACTTTGAAAATTACACAGGAACAGTCTTAGCTAAAGGCTTCTTGAGGGGAAAGCTGTAACTCTGGACACGAATTAACAGAACACAAAGCAGTTTCTCAGAAAGCTTCTTTGCGTGTCTTATCTTAGGATATTTCCTTTTTCACCATAGCCCTATATGGCTTCCAAATAACACTTTGCAAATTCCACAAGAACAGTCTTAGCGAAAGGCTTCTTGAGGGGAAAGCTGTAATTCTGTGAGATGAATTAACAGAACACAAAGAAGTTTCTCAGAAAGCTTCTTTCCAGTTTTTATCTTAGGATATTTCCTTTTTCACCATAGCCCTCTATGGGCTTCCAAATATCACTTTGCAAATTCCACAAGAACAGTCTTAGCGAAAGGCTTCTTGAGGGGAAAGCTGTAATTCTGTGAGATGAATTAACAGAACACAAAGAAGTTTCTCAGAAAGCTTCTTTCCAGTTTTTATCTTAGGATATTTTCTTTTTCACCATAGCCCTCTGTGGTCTTCCAAATATCACTTTGCAAATTTCAAAAGAACAGCCTTAGTGAACGGTTTCTTGAGAAGAGAGCTGTAGCTGTGTGAGATGTATTAACAGAAAACAAAGCAATTTCTCAGAAAGCTTCTTTCCACTTTTTAAGGGAAGATATTTCATTTTCACCATAGCCCTCTATGGGCTTCCAAGTATCATTTTGCGAATTCCACAAGAACAGTCTAAGCGAAATGCTTCTTGAGGGGAAAGCTGTAACACTGTGAGATGAATTATCGCAACACAAAGCATTTTCTCAGAAAGCTTTTTTCCAGTTTTTAACAGAAGATATTTCCTTTTTCACCATAGCACTCTATGGGCTTCCAAATATCACTTTGCAAATTTCACAAGAACAATCTTAGTGAACGGGTTCTTGAGGGGAAAGCTGTAACTCTGTTAGACGAATTAATGGAACACAAAGCAGTTTCTGCGAAAGCTTCTTTTCAGTTGTTATCTTAGGATATTTCCTTTTTCTCCGTAGCCCTCTATGGGCTTACAAATATGACTTTGCAAATTCCACAAGAACAGTCTTAGTGAAAGGCTTCTTGAGTGGAAAGCTGTAACTCTGTGGGAAGAATTAACAGAACACAAAGCAGTTTCTCAGACAGCTTCTTACCAGTTTTTAACGGAAGATATTTCCTTTTTCACCTTAAACCTCTAAGGGCTTCCAAATCACTTTGCAAATTCCACAATACGTGTCTTAGCGAAAGGCTTCTTGAGGGAAAAGCAGTAATTGTGAGATGAATTAACCGAACACAAAGCAGTTTCTCAGAATGCTTCTTTCCAGTTTTTAAGGGAAGATTTTCCTTTTTCACCATAGCCCTCTATGGGCTTCCAAATATCACTTTAAAAATTCCGCAAGAACAGTCTTAGCGAAAGGCTTCATGAGGGGAAAGCTGTAACTCTGTGAGATGAATTAACAGAACACAAAGCAGTTTCTCAGAAAGCTTGTTTCCAGTTTTTAACGGAAGATATTTCCTTTTTCACCATAGCCCTCTATGGGCTTCGAAATATCACGTTGCAAATTTCACAAAAGCAATCTTAGCAAAAGGCTTCTTGAAGGGAAAGCTGTAACTCTGTGAGATGAATTAACAGAACTCAAAGCAGTTTCTCAGAAAGCTTCTTTCCAATTTTTAACGGAAGATATTTCCTTTTTCACCATAGCCCTCTAGGGGTTCGAAATATCACTTTGCAAATTCCCCAAGAACAGTCTTAGCGAATGGCTTCTTGAGGGGAAAGCTGTAACTCTGTGAGATGAATTAACAGAACACAGAGCAGTTTCTCATAAAGCTTCTTTCCAGTTTTTAACGGAAGATATTTCCTTTTTCACCATAGACCTCTATGGGCTTCCAAATATCACTTTGCCAATTCCACAAGAAGAGTCTTAGCGAAAGGCTTCTTGAAGGGAAAGCTGTAACTCTGTGAGATGAATTAACAGAACACAAAGCAGTTTCTCAGAAAGCTTCTTTCCAGTTTTTAACGGAAGATATTTCCTTTTTCACCATAGCCCTCTATGGGCTTCCAAATATCACTTTGCCAATTCCACAAGAACAGCCTTAGTGAAAGGCTTCTTGAAGGGAAAGATGTAACTCTGTGAGATGAATTAACAGAACACAGAGCAGTTTCTCATAAAGCTTCTTTCCAGTTTTTAACGGAAGATATTTCCTTTTTCACCACAGCACTCTATGGGCTTCCAAATATCACTTTGCAAATTCCACAAGAACAGCCTTAGCGAAAGGCTTCTTGAAGGGAAAGCTGTAACTCTGTGAGATGAATTAACAGAACACAAAGCAGTTTCTCAGAAAGCTTCTTTCCAGTTTTTAACGGAAGATATTTCCTTTTTCACCATAGTCCTCTATGGGCTTCCAAATATCACTGTGCAAATTTCACAAAAACAGACTTAGCGAAAGGCTTCTTGAAGGGAATGCTGTAACTCTGAGAGATGAATTAACAGAGCACAAAGCAGTTTCTCAGAAAGCTTCATTCCAGTTTTTAACGGAAGATATTTCCTTTTTCACCATAGCCCTCTATGGGCTTCCAAATATCACGTTGCAAATTTCACAAAAGCAATCTTAGCGAAAGGCTTCTTGAGGGGAAAGCTGTAACTCTTTGACATCAATTAACAGAACACAAAGCAGTTTCTCAGAAAGCTTCTTTCCAATTTTTAACAGAAGATATTTCCTTTTTCACTATAGCCCTTACGGGCTTCTAAATATCACCTTGCAAATTCGACAAGAAACGTCTTAACGAAAGGCTTCTTGAGTGGAAAGCTGTTACTCTGTGAGATGAACTAACAGAACACAAAGCAGTTTCTCAGAAAACTTCCTTCCAGTTTTTAATGGAAGATATTTCCTTTTTCACCATAGCCCTCTCTGGACTTCCAAATATCACTTTGCAAATTTCACCAGTACAGGCTTCGTGAAAGGCTTCTTGAGCATAAAGCTGTAACTCTGTGAGATGAACTAACAGAACACAAAGCAGTTTCTCAGAAAGCTTCTTTCCAGTTTTTAACGGAAGATATTTCCTTTTTCACCGTAGCCCTCTATGGGTTTCCAAAAATCTCTTGGCAAATTCCACAAGAACAGACATACCGAAAGGCTTTTTGAAGGGAATGCTGTAACTCTGTTAGATGAGTTAACAGAACACAAAGCAGTTTCTCAGAAAGCTTCTTTCCAGTTTTTACCGGAAGATATATCCTTTTTTACCATAAACCTCTATTGGCTTCCACATAAATCTTTGCAAATTCCACAAGAACAGTCTTAGCGAAAGGCTCCTTGAGGGGAACACAGTAACTCTGTGACATGAAATAACAGAACAGAAATCAGTTTCTCAGAAACTTCTTTCCAGTATTTAGCTGAAGATATTTCCTTTTTCACCGTAGCCCTCTATGGGCTTCAAAATATCACTTTCCAAATTCCACAAGAACAGTGTTAGCGAAAGGCTTCTTGAAGGGAAAGATGTAACTCTGTGAGATGAATTAACAGAACACAAAGCAGTTTCTCAGAAAGCTTCTTTCCAGTTTTTAACGGAAGATATTTCCTTTTTCACCATAGCCATCTATGGGCTTCCAAATATCACTTTGCCAATTCCACAAGAACAGCCTTAGCGAAAGGCTTCTTGAAGGGAAAGATGTAACTCTGAGAGATGAATTAACAGAACACAAAGCAGTTTCTCAGAAAGCTTCTTTCCAGTTTTTAACGGAAGATATTTCCTTTTTCACCATAGCCCTCTATGGGCTTCCAAAAATCACTTTGCAAATTCCACATGAACAGACTTTGCGAAAGGCTTCTTGAAGGGAATGCTGTAACTCTGTTAGATGAGTTAACAGAACACAAAGCAGTTTCTCAGAAAGCTTCTTTCCAGTTTTTACCGGAAGATATATCCTTTTTTACCATAAACCTCTATTGGCTTCCACATAAATCTTTGCAAATTCCACAAGAACAGTCTTAGCGAAAGGCTCCTTGAGGGGAACACAGTAACTCTGTGACATGAAATAACAGAACAGAAATCAGTTTCTCAGAAACTTCTTTCCAGTATTTAGCTGAAGATATTTCCTTTTTCACCGTAGCCCTCTATGGGCTTCAAAATATCACTTTCCAAATTCCACAAGAACAGTGTTAGCGAAGTCCTCTTTGAGGTGAAAGCTGTATCTCTGTGAGATGAATTAACAGAACACAAAGCAGTTTCCGAGAAGCTTCTTTCCAGTTTTTAACGGAAGATATTTCCTTTGTCACCATAGCCATCTAAGGGCTTCCAAATATCACTTTGCAAATTCCAAAAGAACAATCTTAGCGAAAGGCTTCTTGAGGGGAAAGCTGTAACTCTGTGAGAAGAATTAACCGAATACAAAGTCGTTTCTCAGAAAGCTTCTTTCCAGTTTTTAACGGAGGATAATTCCTTTTTCACCATAGCCCTCTATGGTCTTCCAAATATCACTTTAAAAAATCCACAAGAACTGTCTTAGCGAAAGGCTTCTTTCTGGGAAAGAAGTAACTCTGTGAGATGAATTAACAGAACACAGAGCAGTTTCTCAGAAAGCTTCTTTCCAGTTTTGAACGGAAGATATTTCCTTTTTCGCCATAGCCCTCTATGGGCTTCCAAATATCCCTTTGCCAATTCCACAAGAACAGCCTTAGCGAAAGGCTTCTTGAAGGGAAAGATGTAACTCTGTGAGATGAATTAACAGAACACAGAGCAGTTTCTCAGAAAGCATCTTTCCAGTTTTGAACGGAAGATATTTCCTTTTTCACCATAGCCCTCTATGGGCTTCCAAATATCCCTTTGCCAATTCCACAAGAACAGCCTTAGCGAAAGGCTTCTTGATGGGAAAGATGTAACTCTGTGAGATGAATTAACAGAACACAGAGCAGTTTCTCAGAAAGCTTCTTTCCAGTTTTGAACGGAGGATAATTCCTTTTTCACCATAGCCCTCTATGGTCTTCCAAATATCACTTTAAAAAATCCACAAGAACTGTCTTAGCGAAAGGCTTCTTTCTGGGAAAGAAGTAACTCTGTAAGATGAATTAATAGAACACAGAGCAGTTTCTCAGAAAGCTTCTTTCCAGTTTTTAGCGGAAGATATTTCCTTTTTCGCCATAGCCCTCTATGGGCTTCCAAATATCACTTTGCAAATTCCAGAAGAACAGTCTTAGCGAAAGGTTTCTTGAGGGGAAAGCAGAAACTCTGTGAGATGAAATAACAGAAAACAAAGCAGTTTCTCAGAAAGCATCTTTCCAGTTTTTAACGGAAGATATTTCCTTTTTCACCATAACCCTCTATGGGCTTCCAAATATCACTTTGCAAAAGTCACAAGAACAGTCTTAGTGAAAGGGTTCTTGATGGGAAAGCAGTAACTCTGTGAGATGAATTAACAGAACACAAAGCAGTTTCTCAGAAAGCTTCTTTACGGTTTTTAACTGAAGATATTTCCTTTCTCACCATAGCCCTCTACGGGCTTCCAAATATCACTTTGCAAATTCCACAAGAACAGTCTTAGCGAAAGGCTTCTTGAGGGGAAACAAGTAACTCTGTGAGATGAAATGACAGAACACAGAGCTGTTCCGCAGAAAGCATCTTTCCAGTTTTTAACGGAAGATATTTCCTTTTTCACCATAGCCCTCTATGGGCTTACCAATATCACGTTGCAAATTTCACAAAAACAATCTTAGCGAAAGGCTTCTTGAGGGAAAGCTTTAACTCTGTGACACCAATTAACAGAACGCAAAGCAGTTTCTCAGAAAGCTTCTTTCCAATTTTTAACGGAAGATATTTCCTTTTTCACTATAGCCCTCTACGGGCTTCTAAATATCACCTTGCAAATTCCACAAGAAACGTCTTAACGAAAGGCTTCTTGAGGGGAAAGCTGTAACTCTGTGAGATGAACTAACAGAACACAAAGCAGTTTCTCAGAAAGCTTCTTTCCAGTTTTTAATGAAAGATATTTCCTTTTTCTCCATAGCCCGCTATGGACTTCCAAATATCACTTTGCAAATTCCACCAGAACAGGCTTCGTGAAAGGCTTTTGAGGGGAAAGCTGTAACTCTGTGAGATGAATTCACAGAACACAAAGCAGTTTCTCAGAAAGTTTCTTTCCAGTTTTTAACGGAAGATATTTCCATTTTTACCATAGAACTCTATGGGCTTCCAAATATCACTTTGCAAATTCCACAAGAACAGCCTTAGCGAAAGGCTTCTTGAAGGGAAAGATGTAACTCTGTGAGATGAAATAACAGAACACAGAGCAGTTTCTCAGAAAGCTTCTTTCCAGTTTTGAACGGAAGATATTTCCTTTTTCACCATAGCCCTCTATGGGCTTCCAAATATCCCTTTGCCAATTCCACAAGAACAGCCTTAGCGAAAGGCTTCTTGAAGGGAAAGATGTAACTCTGTGAGATGAATTAACAGAACGCAGAGCAGTTTCTCAGAAAGCTTCTTTCCAGTTTTGAACGGAAGATATTTCCTTTTTCACCATAGCCCTCTATGGGCTTCCAAATATCCCTTTGCCAATTCCACAAGAACAGCCTTAGCGAAAGTCTTCTTGAAGGGAAAGATGTAACTCTGTGAGATGAATTAACAGAACACAGAGCAGTTTCTCAGAAAGCTTCTTTCCAGTTTTTAATGAAAGATATTTCCTTTTTCTCCATAGCCCGCTATGGACTTCCAAATATCACTTTGCAAATTCCACCAGAACAGGCTTCGTGAAAGGCTTTTGAGGGGAAAGCTGTAACTCTGTGAGATGAATTCACAGAACACAAAGCAGTTTCTCAGAAAGTTTCTTTCCAGTTTTTAACGGAAGATATTTCCATTTTTACCATAGAACTCTATGGGCTTCCAAATATCACTTTGCAAATTCCACAAGAACAGTCTTAGCGAAAGGCTTCTTGAGGGGACATCTGTAACTCTGTGAGATGAAATAACAGAACACAAAGCAGTTTCTCAGACAGCTTCTTTCGAGTTTTTAACTGAAGATAATTCCTTTTTCACCATAGCCCTCAATGGCCTTCCAAATATCACTTTGCAAATTCCACAAAAACAGCCTTAGCGAAAGGCTTCTTGAAGGAAAAGCTGTAACTCTGTGAGATGAATTAACACAACGCAAAGCAGTTTCTCAGAAAGCTTCTTTCCCGTTTTTAACGGAAGATATTGCCTTTTTCACCGTATCCCTCAAAGGGCTTCCAAATATCACTTTGCCAATTCCACAAGAACAGTCTTAGTGAAAGTCTTCTTGAGGGGAATGCTGTAACTCTGTGAGATGAATTAACAGAACACAAAGCAGTTTCTCAGAAAGCTTCTTTCCAGTTTTTAACTAAAGATATTTCCTTATTCAATAGCCTTCTATGGGCTTTCAAATATCACTTTGCCAATTCCACAAGAATAGACAAAGTGAAAGGCTTCTTGAAGGGAAAGCTGTAACTCCATGACATGAATTAAAAGAACACAAAGCAGTTTCTCAGAATGCTTCTTTTCAGTTTTTAACTTAGGATATTTCCTTTTTCACTGTAGCCCCCTATGGGCTTCCAAATATCACTTCGCAAATTCCTCAAGAACACTCTTAGCGAAAGGCTTCTTGAGGGGAAAGCTGTAAATCTGTGAGGTGAATTAAGTGAACACAAAGCAGTTTCTCAGAAAACTTCTTTCCATTTTTTAACGGAAGATGTTTCCTTTTTCACCATAGACCTCTAAGGTCTTCCAAATATCACTTTGAAAATTCCACAAGAACAGTCTTAGCGAAAGGCTTCTTAAGGGGAATGCAGTAACTCTGTGAGATGAATTAACAGAACACAGAGCAGTTTCTCAGAAAGCTTCTTTCCAGTTTTGAACGGAAGATGTTTCCTTTTTCACCATAGCCCTCTATGGGCTTCCAAATATCCCTTTGCCAATTCCACAAGAACAGCCTTAGCGAAAGGCTTCTTGAAGGGAAAGATGTAACTCTGTGAGATGAATTAACAGAACACAGAGCAGTTTCTCAGAAAGCTTCTTTCCAGTTTTGAACGGAAGATATTTCCTTTTTCACCATAGCCCTCAATGGGCTTCCAAATATCACTTTGCCAATTCCACAAGAACAGCCTTAGCGAAAGGCTTCTTGAAGGGAAAGATGTAACTCTGTGAGATGAATTAACAGAACACAAAGCAGTTTCTCAGAAAGCTTCTTTCCAGTTTTTAACTGAAGATATTTCCTTTTTCACCATAGCCCTCTATGGGCTTCCAAATATCACTTTGCCAATTCCACAAGAACAGCCTTAGCGAAAGGCTTCTTGAAGGGAAAGATGTAACTCTGTGAGATGAATTCACAGAACACAAAGCAGTTTCTCAGAAAGTTTCTTTCCAGTTTTGAACGGAAGATATTTCCTTTTTCACCATAGCCCTCTATGGGCTTCCAAATATCGCTTTGCAAATTCAACAAGAACAGTGTTAGCGAAAGGTTTCTTGAGGGGAAATCTGTAACACTGTGAGAAGAATTAACAGAACACAAAGCAGTTTCTCAGAAAGCTTCTTTCCAGTTTTTAACGGAAGATATTTCCTTTTTCACCATAGCCCTCAATGGGCTTCCAAATATCACTTTGCAAATTCCACAAGAACAGACTCAGCGAAATGCTTCTTGAGGGGAAAGCTGTAACTCTGTGAGATGAATTAACAGACCAAAAAGTAGTTTCTCAGACAGCTTCTTTCCAGTATTTAGCTGAAGATATTTCCTTTTTCAAAATAGCCCTCTATGGGCTTCAAAATATCACTTTGCCAATTCCACAAGAACAGTCTTAGCGAAAGGCTTCTTGAGGGGAAAGCTGTAACTCTATGATATGAATTAACAGAACACAAAGCCGTTTCTCAGAAAGCTTCCTTCCAGTTTTTAACGGAGCATATTTCCTTTTTCACCATAGCCCGATATGTTCTTCCAAATATCACTTCGCAAAATCCACAAGAACAGTCTTAGCGAAAGGCTTCTTCCTGGGAAACAAGTAACTCTGTGAGATGAATTAATACAAAACAAAGCAGTTTCTCAGAAAGCTTCTTTCCAGTTTTTACCGGAAGATATTTCCTTTTTCACCATAGCCCTCAATGGGCTTCCAAATATCACTTTGTAAAAGTCACAAGAACAGTCTGAGCGAAAGGGTTCTTGATGGGAAAGCAGTAACTCTGTGAGATGAATTAACAGAACACAAAGCAGTTTCTCAGAAACTTTCTTTCCGGTTTTTAACGGAAGACATTTGCATTTTCACCATAGCCCTCTACGGGCTTCCAAATATCAGTTTGCAAATTCAATAAGAACAGTCTTAGCGAAAGGCTTCTTGAGGGGAAACCTGCAACTCTGTGAGATGAATTAACAGAACTCAAAGCAGTTTCTCACAAAGCTTCTATCCAGTTTTTAATGGAAGATATTTCCTTTTTCACCTTAACCCTCTATGGGCTTCCAAATATCACTTTGCAAATTCCACAAGAACAGTTTCTCACAAAGCTTCTATCCAGTTTTTAATGGAAGATATTTCCTTTTTCACATTAACCCTCTATGGGCTTCCAAATATCACTTTGCAAATTCCACAAGAGCAGTCGTAGCGAAAGGCTTCTTGAGCAGAAAGCTGTAACTCTGTGAGATGAACTAAGAGAACACAAAGCAGTTTCTCACAAAGCTTCTTTCCATTTCTTAAAGGAAGACATTTACTTTTTCACCATAGCCCCTTATGGACTTCCAAATATCACTTTGCAAATTCCACAAGAACAGTCTTCGCGAAAGGATTCTTGAGGGGAAAGCTGTAACTCTGTGAGATGAATTAACAGATCACAAAGCAGTTTCTCAGAAAGCTTCTTTCCAGTTTTTAACGGAAGATATTTCCTTTTTCACCATAGCCCTCTAGGGGCTTCCAAATATCACTTTGCAAATTCCACAATCAGTGTCTTAGCGAAAGGCTTCTGGAGGGAAAAGCAGTAATTATGAGATGAATTAACCGAGCACAAAGCAGTTTCTCAGAAAGCTTCTTTCCAGTTTTTAAGGGAAGACTTTCCTTTTTCACCATAGCCCTCTATGGGCTTCCAAATATCGCATTGCAAATTCCACAAGCAGAGACTTAGCAAAAGGCTTCTTGAAGGGAGAGCTGTATCTCTGTGAGTTGAATTAAGAGAACACAAAGCATTTCTCAGAAAGCTTCTTTCCAGGTTTTAACGGAAGATATTTCCTTTTTCACTATAGCCCTCTAAGGGCTTCCAAACATCACTTTGCAAATTCCACAAGAACAGAGTTAGCGAAAGGCTTCTTCAGGGGTAAGATGTAACTCTGTGAGATGAATTAACAAAACACAGAGCAGTTTCTCAGAAAGGTTCTTTCCAGTTTTGAACGGAAGATATTTCCTTTTTCACCATAGCCCTCTATGGGCTTCCAAATATCCCTTTGCCAATTCCACAAGAACAGCCTTAGCGAAAGGCTTCTTGAAGGGAAAGATGTAACTCTGTGAGATGAATTAACAGAACACAAAGCAGTTTCTCAGAAACTTTCTTTCCAGTTTTTAACGGAAGATATTTCCTTTTTCACCATAGCCCTCTATGGGCTTCCAAATATCACTTTGCCAATTCCACAAGAACAGCCTTAGCGAAAGGCTTCTTGAAGGGAAAGATGTAACTCTGTGAGATGAATTAACAGAACACAGAGCAGTTTCTCAGAAAGGTTCTTTCCAGTTTTTAACGGAAGGTATTTCCTTTTTCACCACAGCACTCTATGGGCTTCCAAATATCATTTTGCAAATTCCACAAGAACAGACTTAGCGAAAGGCTTCCTGAAGGGAAATCTGTAACTCTGTGAGATGAATTAACAGAACACAGAGCAGTTTCTCAGAAAGCTTCTTTCCAGTTTTGAACGGAAGATATTTCCTTTTTCACCATAGCCCTCTAGGAGCTTCCAAATATCCCTTTGCCAATTCCACAAGAACAGCCTTAGCGAAAGGCTTCTTGAAGGGAAAGATGTAACTCTGTGAGATGAATTAACAGAACACAGAGCAGTTTCTCAGAAAGCTTCTTTCCAGGTTTGAACGGAAGATATTTCCTTTTTCACTATAGCCCTCTAAGGGCTTCCAAACATCACTTTGCAAATTCCACAAGAACAGAGTTAGCGAAAGGCTTCCTGAAGGGAAATCTGTAACTCTGTGAGATGAATTAACAGAACACAGAGCAGTTTCTCATTAAGCTTCTCTCCAGTTTTTAACGGAAGATATTTCCTTTTTCACCATAGCACTCTATGGGCTCCTAAATATCACTTTGAAAATTCCACAAGAACAGACTTAGCGAAAGGCTTCTTGAAGGGAAAGCTGTAACTCTGTGAGATGAATTAACAGAACACAAAGCAGTTTTTCAGAAAGCTTCTTTCCAGTTTTTAACGGAAGATATTTCCTTTTTCACCATAGCCCTCTAGGAGCTTCCAAATATCACCTTGCAAATTCTACAAGAAACGTCTTAATGAAAGGCTCCTTTAGGGGAAAGCTGTAACTCTGTGAGATGAACTAACAGAACACAAAGCAGTTTCCCAGAAGCTTCTTTCCAGTTTTTAATGGAAGATATTACCTTTTTCACCATACCCCTCTATGGACTTCCAAATATCACTTTGCAAATTCCACCATAACAGGCTTTGTGAAAGGCTTCTTGAGCGTAAAGCTGTAACTCTGTGAGATGAATTAACAGAACACAAAGCAGTTTCTCAGAAAGCTTCTTTCCAGTTTAATGGAAAATATTCCCTTTTTCACCGTAGCCCTCTATGGGCTTCCAATAATCACTTTGCAAATTCCACAAGAACAGACATACCGAAAGGCTTCTTGAAGGGAATGCTGTAACTCTGTTAGATGAGTTAACAGAACACAAAGCAGTTTCTCAGAAAGATTCTTTCCAGTTTTTACCGGAAGATATTTCCTTTTTTACCATAAACCTCTATTGGCTTCCACATAAAACTTTGCAAATTCCACAAGAACAGTCTTACCGAAAGGCTCCTTGAGGGGAACGCAGTAACTCTGTGAGATGAATTAACAGAACACAAATCAGTTTGTCAGAAAGCTTCTTTCCAGTTTTTAAAGGAAGATATTTCCTTTTTCACCATAGCTCTCTATGGTCTTCCAAATATCATTTTGAAAATTCCACAAGAACAGTCTTTGCGAAAGGATTCTTTAGGGGAATGCAGTAACTCTGTGAGATGAATTAACAGAACACAAAACAGTTTCTCAGAAACTTTCTTTCCAGTTTTTAACGGAAGATACTCACTTTTACACCATAGCCCTGTATGGGCTTAGAAATATCACTTTGCAAATTCCACAAGAACAGTCTTAGCCTTAGCGAAAGGCTTCTTGCGGGGAAATCTGTAACTCTGCGAGATGAATAAACAGAACACAAAGTAGTTTCTCAGAAAGCTTCTTTCCCGTTTTTAATCTAAGATATTTCCTTTTTCGCCACAGCCCTCAATGGTCTTCCAAATATCACTTTGCAAATTACACAAAAACAGTTTTAGCTAAAGGCTTCTTGAGGGGAAAGCTGTATCTCTGTGAAATGAATTAACAGAACACAAAGCAGTTTCTCAGACAGGTTCTTTCCAGTTTTTAACTGAAGATATTTCCTTTTTCACCAAAGCCCTCTATGGGCTCACAAATAGCACTTTGAAAGTTCCTCAAGAACAACCTTAGCGAAATGCTTCTTTAAAGAAAGCTGTAACTCTGTGAGATGAATTCACAGAACACAAAGCAGTTTCTCAGAAAATTTCTTTCCAGTATTTAACGGAGACTATTTCCTTTTTCACCATAGAGCTCTACGGGCTTCCAAATATCGCTTTGTAAATTCCACAAGAACAGTCTTAGCGAAAGGTTTCTTGAGGGGAAATCTGTAATTCTGTGAGATGAATTAACAGAACACAAAGCAGTTTCTCAGAAAGCTTCTTTCCCGTTTTTAACGGAAGATATTTCCTTTTTCACCATAGCCCTCTTTGGGCTTACAAATATCACTTTGCAAATTCTACAAAAACAGTTGTAGCGAAAGGCTTCTTGAGGGGAAAACTGTAACTCCGTGAGAT
>JABBCR010000869.1:0-46384 GCA_014849445.1 Cercopithecus mona | reverse complement strand
TTCTCAGAAACTTTCTTTCCAGTTTTTAACGGAAGATATTTACTTTTACACCATAGCCCTGTAGTGCTTAGATATATCACTTTGCAAATTCCACAAGAACAGTCTTAGCCTTAGCGAAAGGCTTCTTGAGGGGAAATCTGTAACTCTGCGAGATGAATAAACAGAACACAAAGTAGTTTCTCAGAAAGCTTCTTTCCCGTTTTTTATCTAAGATATTTCCTTTTTCGCCATAGCCCTCAATGGTCTTCCAAATATCACTTTGCAAATTACACAAAAACAGTTTTAGCTAAAGGCTTCTTGAGGGGAAAGCTGTATCTCTGTGAAATGAATTAACAGAACACAAAGCAGTTTCTCAGACAGGTTCTTTCCAGTTTTTAACTGAAGATATTTCCTTTTTCACCAAAGCCCTCTATGGGCTCACAAATAGCACTTTGAAAGTTCCTCAAGAACAACCTTAGCGAAATGCTTCTTTAAAGAAAGCTGTAACTCTGTGAGATGAATTCACAGAACACAAAGCAGTTTCTCAGAAAATTTCTTTCCAGTATTTAACGGAGACTATTTCCTTTTTCACCATAGCCCTCTATGGGCTTCCAAATATCGCTTTGTAAATTCCACAAGAACAGTCTTAGCGAAAGGTTTCTTGAGGGGAAATCTGTAATTCTGTGAGATGAATTAACAGAACACAAAGCAGTTTCTCAGAAAGCTTCTTTCCCGTTTTTAACGGAAGATATTTCCTTTTTCACCATAGCCCTCTTTGGGCTTACAAATATCACTTTGCAAATTCTACAAAAACAGTCGTAGCGAAAGGCTTCTTGAGGGGAAAACTGTAACTCTGTGAGATGAATTAACAGAACATGATATATACATATATTATATGTATATATAAAAGATATTTTCTTTATGCAGTCATCCATAGATAAACACTTAGGTTGATTCCATATCTTTGCTATTGTGAATAGTGCTACAATAAACAAATGAGTTCAGGTATATTTTTGATATAATGATTTCTTTTCCTTTTGGGTAGATACTCAGTAGTGGGATCTCTTGATAAAATGGTAGTTCTATTTTTAGTTCTTTCAGAAATCTTCATGTTGTTTTCCATAGTGGTTGTACTAATTTATATTCTTATCAAGAATATATGTGTTCCCTTTTCTCTATGTCTTTGCCAACATCTGTTATTTTTTTATGTTTTATTAATAGTCATTCTGACTGGTGTAAGATATCACATTGTGGATTTAATTTGCGTTTCTCTCATGATTAATGATGTTGAGCATTTTGTCATATGCTTCTTGACCATTTGTATGTTTTCATTTGAAAAATGTCTGTTCTTATCCTTTGCCCACTTTTTAATGGGGTTTTTTGCTGTTATTGTTGTTGAATTGTTTCAGCTTTTTATAGATTCTGGATATTAGTTCCTTGTCAGATGCATAGTTTGCAAATATTTTCTTCCATTCTGCAGGTTGTCTGTTTGCTCTGTTGGTACCTTTTTTTTTTTTTTTTGCTGTGCAGAAATTCTGTAGTTTAATTAAGTCCCATTTGTCTCCTTTTGTTTTTGTTGCATTTGCTTTTGAGGTCTTAGTCATGAATTCTTTGCTTTTTTGGGACATGAACCATGGCTCATTTTCAAACCTAAAAGTATAACAAATATATTTTTAAACAACATTTGGATGACTTCTACGGACTTGGGTGTCTGCCTTTCAGTCATGCCTATATTTCTTTAGAATAAAACAAGAAACAAATAATTCTTAACCTGGTCTGCCATAATTTTACATCAAAGAGTTGCTAATTGGTTGTCTAAGGAAAATAGAATATGTAGGGTATGCTGGTAAAGGTGAACTAATAAATTTCAGTGTTTCAAGGGCTATCTTAGAAGAAAGTACATCTGTATTCTTCAGGTATGCTTTATATACTATGAAATATATAGACATGTTTACCTTGGGGCTGCTTTTATTTATTGTGTCAATAACCAGCTTTTCAGAAAGTCTTAACCTCTTGATAATTGTTCTTAGGACCAGAAATAATTCCATGTAGGGCCTAAGTTAATCTCTCTCTCTCTCTCTCTCTCGCTCGCTCGCTCTCCCTCTCTCAAAAACAAACTGACAAACAAAAAAGCACCACATCCTGTTTTTGGGACCTGCAGGATAACCTCAAAGACATTTTAACCCAAGAGTACTCTTCAAAATGGGCTTACCATACAAAAATTAGTAAATTAAAGAGATGAGCTTAGAATAACATTCTTACTTCCTGTGTGAGTTCCACCTGTCTCAAAAGAAATATCATTAGAAGATAAGGACTCAGGTGGAAGGACAAGGTCTTTTAAGAGAGTAGGAAATCTGTATGAAATAGTCTTTAGTCGATATAATATTTTCTCTTCCCTATTCTCCACCTCATTTCTTCTCACCACACCATTGATTTTAGTTCTTGTGAAAAGTAAACAAAAAATATAAGGAATGACAGGAATTCAATGCATAATTGAGGCTCTGGATTTATTAGAGGGTGGAGATCAGCCACCTGTCACATCCTGGTTTCAGAGCAGCCTAGAAATTGATTCCTCTGTAGCATGTTAGGGAGATACAATATTTTGAGCCAAAGATTATTTAAAATTCTTTACTTTGCATTTTTGCTTGTTTTCTGGTTTATTTTATACTTTTTTACTATATACACCTTCTGCTTTCTCTCCATTGATCCCTTTATCTCTTTATCACTCCTTATTCTTCTCTTACTCTTATCCACATTTTCTATATACATAGTGACCTGTTCAATTATTACCATGACCTACCAAGTTAAAAAGCAGCAGGAAGAATAATCAAAGTTCAAGCCATCCATACGTGGCACATCTCAGATTTTACTCTAGGAATCCTTAAATGCTGCACGAGTTTTTTAAAAAATTATCTGTAAAAATTAGGATTCTTAATAAAGTCACTTGAAGATCTAAGGAATTCATGAACACCATCTGTATGTTCTATACGCACATTTTATTTACTTTTAAAATTTGATATATACCTCAAAAATAAAAATGATTACCCAAAGTGTAACAAATGAATACATCCAACATTGAAAGGAGAAGCATTAATAGGTGAGTATACAGAAATATTTAACATGAGCCTGGGCAACATATTAAGACCCCATATTTGCCAAAAAATAAAAATAAATAACCGTGTATGATGGCATCTCCCTGTAGTCCCAGAGACTTTGGACACTGAGCCAGGAGGATTATTTGAGCCCAAAAGCTCAAGGGTGCAGTGAGCTATCATCACGCCACTGCACTCCAGCCTGGGTGACAGAGCAAGACCCCATCTCTCTATATAAATATATATTACATATATTCATATATTTACATATAACATGGCCTTATATATATTATACAAAACATGGCATACATATATATGAGATATATATATGTGTGTGTGTGTGTATATATGGAATATATATAAAGCAGGTCATGTTTTATATCATGGAACTGATGGAACAATTTCATCAGTCCCACTTTATAAGAATCTAAGCACACAAACCATCCTAATAGATACCTTGAACATAGCCATCTTTAAATCAATACCATTTTTAAATGTTTATTTCTTTATTTTACTAAAGTGTAGGAATAATTCATAACTCTGGGTTTTGGGGAATTCCTCCTCATTTTCTTGTCACTTGAAATTGAGGAGGCAATCTTGTTTCCCTCTATTATGTTTAATTTACAACAGTTTTTTCCTTAGGCTCATTGATGTGGCCTAATCTCTGACCCCAAGGGATCATGGTGACATGGCTACAGCTTTTTCTTTCTGAATCTGGGAATTTTTCAACACTAAAGGGGAATGTGTTGTTCTGCAACGATGAGAAAAATCAATATAGGATAAAGTGTTGTATTACAATGTTAATTTAATAAATAACATTTAGTACCCTCTAAAACTTATTGCTCAGATTAACGTGGCTCAGTTATTAAGTCATGAGAGTTGTTGAACATATGTATACAAGCAAAGCCTTAGGGGAAGGTTAGACTATTTTGGAAGTTTCAATAAATGATCTCTTCCTTGTCTAGTCATGACTGCAGTTTTCAAAAAAAAAAAATGATCACAATCATCAAGTAACAGGTGCAGTAAGAAAATGTGACTCTGATGTCCTCTCTTTAAAGGGCTACTGCGTATGGGCTCCATTGCCATACGTTCTTCGGTATTCAGTGCTGAGCACTTCCTTACTTCTCTGTCTTAAAATGGAGGCACCATCATCTCCAGCTCCTAGCTAAATCCATTCTTTCCTTTTTTCTACTGTATCAACTCTCAGCAAGTAAGCAGAGACTCTTAGGAAAGTGTGTAATCTACTGAAAGAATAACACATTTGGAATAGAAGGTCATCTTACTGGAACATGCAAGGGTCACTAAAGCCACTAAAAGTAGGGTGCAGACCTGACTGAGTCTGAAGAGAATATCTAATTCTTCACAGCAATCTAATACCCACTTGTTCAGATCAGTAGCTTCCTCATGACCTCTTTGCCTGAACTATCAGATGCTGCTTTAAATGACTAACTCCCTCTGAAGGCTTTGAGAATGCTGTCTTTCTTCTATGCTTAAAAAAGAAGAAAAACAATAACAAAAAATCTTCTTTATCATATGTCTTTGAAATATCACCCACCTCACCTATACACTGATTTATTTCTAGGGTCTGTGTATGTTCCACTTTGTTGACCTCAAAGATAGCCCTATGGTTAAGACAGTGGTCTTTTATGAATAATGATTATGGAAAATTGCTAGAATTCACCCTTATGCTGAACCTTAGACTAGCGAAGTCTAATTTTCACTTCTAACTATTATAGCTCCCCCTGGTACAATTTTGTTCTTGAGATTCTCTAAACTTTAGAAGGTCATCCTAAGGCCAAGCCACTACATGATTACACAAAGTGGAGCAATAATCAACTATTTGCTCTAACCTCTTCACTGAATTACTCCTTTTATCTTCAAATCCTATCAGATTGAGAGCTTACAAATCCCCCCTGGACTTGTAGACTAAACTTTTTCGATCAACCCCTCCATTCCCAAGACTTTTTCCATTTTCTTTTTTGAGAAAACCCTTCGCTTAGTAAAACTTCCAACTTTGTTGCACCTCCTTTTTTAAAAACAGAAATAAATATTAGAGCATACTTTCCCAAAGCTCCCTTCTTCCTTTATATGGATCCTACTACTATGTTCACCCACCTGTCTTTGTCCTTCAGCAACTGATAACAGTCATGTTATTCTCGTCTTTACTTAAAATCAATAGTCAGCACTTGCCTAGTTTATTTCTGTTTATTTTCTTAGAGTCCCTTTCTATCTTTGTTACACAACTATAATTGTTCTTCTGCTTCTAATGTATAAACCAGTATCTCCAAACTTTATTTTATATAAATATTGACCCAAAATCTCCAGGTCACCTGCTCTGAAGGTGAAAATTTCCCCTTCATCAAGAAATGAAAGCATTATTTTTTTTCTCTTTTTTTGTCTTTTTCTTGTTCCATTGTCAGTAACTCCTCTGTCACTCATAGTAAGAACTTGCAGCGATATCATGACTTTTTTTAACACTACCTTTTCTTGTCCCCTTCTCCATCTTCCTCCCTTCATAAACATACTCAGGCTCAAGCACACATGCACAAGTCTATAGACAAGATGTCATACATTTCGTTTATTTTTATTTTAGTGCCAATTCATGAAAATGAGAAAAAAGATCTGGAAGAAGTAAACATGGAAAAGTAGAGTGTGGAACTGGGAACTGAGTTTAAAAAGGAAAAATAGAGAGGGAAACTTGGCAGAGATGCAACAGAGAAAAACTGGTTACATGTTTGTAAACAATTTAAATAATAGGAGCCAAAGTTGTATTAAAAAAAGAAAGAAAAACGACAATGCAATTTTTAATGTACTAACATCAATAGACCATCATGACTTGGTCTTGTCCTGTGAGCAAGCTGATGCAGAAGTTTCCCATTTCCCAACATAGGCAATTTTTAAAGACTGATCATGTATCTGCTTTCACAAAAAATTAAAAAAAAAAAAAAGAAAATTTTTATTTTTTATTTTTTTATTTTTTTATTTTTGAGACGGAGTTTCGCTTTTGTTGCCCAGTTGGAGTGCAATGACGTGCTATTCTCTGCCTTCTGGGTTCAAGCGATTCTCCTGCCTCAGCCTCCCGAGTAGCCGGGATTCCAGGCATGCGCCATCACGCCCGGCTAATTTTGTATATTTAATAGAGATGAAATTTCTCCATGTTGGTCAGGCTGGTCTCAAACTCCTGACCTCAGGGGATCTGACCGCCTCAGCCTCCCAAAGTGCTGGGATTACAGGTGTGAGCCACTGCGCCTGGCCCACAAAAAAATTTTAGAGGTAATGACTCAGAAAATTGGAACTAGAAAATAGCAATGCATTTCACTATCACACTTTTATGTATTTTAATAGTTCAAGTATCTTTACTTTGTATTACCTCCTACTTGTTATAATCATTTACTGGAAAACCTCTTTCTTTTTTTCACTAGGAGTCTATTTTCCTTGAAGCTGAACAAATGTGTTTAATGCACTTGAATACCATCCAATGCGGATCTCCTAAATACTGGATCTAGGAAAAACTTAACGAAAAAAATGTATTACTATTTTGTGTATTGTTACTATCATAATTGCCATCCAAATTGTAAAAAAAAGTCAGCATCTAAAGAAATTTCTCCATTGACTTTGACTTATATTAATCTTTTATTCATTTTTAAGGCTTTCTATCAACCCACATCTGCATATCTATTATTTCTTTCCAGCCTGCAATTCTTCATTTTTCCTCTCCGCAGTTTGTCTTCCTTTTCTTAATCCTATCATTCTGTATTTTTAACTTTTCACAAGTCCCAGTGCCTGAGATAGAATCTGTTATGTTGTTAAAGCAAAAAATGTCAATATCATTGTTAAAGAAAATCCCACTAACACAATGTTACCAATTTGACATTTTTAGTCTGTTGGATACTCCCTGAAATTAGCATTCAGTGTATTGTGTAATTTAGTAATTTCTTTTTCTTTCTTCTGTCTCCTATTTTTTTGAGGTGCTCATATTTAAAGTTACAAACAAGTAGCACTAAAAGACCTGATAAATGTAAATATTGTTGAATTAGAAGACCATATATGCTATTTATAGTGAGAACATGGAATATACCAAAAAAAGTAATGGCAAGAAATGAAAGTTTCAAAGGCAAAGCAATATCAAATTAGGAAAGGATTTTTTTGGCATGAAATAATTCATTCTTACATGACAAATTAAACTATTTATTGATATTGGCTTCCATTTCATCTTTGACTTAATTCTGCATCCAAGAAATTTAGCATATGCAGCCCCAGTCCTCTAATACAATTGCTAGTGTAAATCATCAAGAAGCAAAGCAGTTTCTTGAAGAAAATCTACCACAAATCTGCAGCTACGTGTTGTAATTGACAAGAAGAAATAAAGAAAAGGGATATTTTCCTATTGAATTGCATTGCTCTACTGAAGATATTTTGACTGTGCCTAGCTAAATCAGGAGTAGCAGAGGATTAAAAACCTAAAATGTTATCTCGCATTATTACTCTTGATTCTCTGATGGGAAAAGATAACTTCAAAGGTAATGTTTCCTAGGGACACAAACACTTCTCTAAAATCTGTTAATGTTAAAGCAAATATATATATATATATACACTGTCACGTGCCACATAATGTTTCCATCAATGATGAACTGCATATATGATGATGTTCCCATAATATAATGGAGCTAATAGATTTCTGTTGTCTAGTGATACCTTGATGATCCTGACCCTGTAAAAGCCTATGCTTATGTGTGTGTGTCTTAGTTACAGCATATTTAGAAAGTGAAAAGTAACAAAAATTAAAAAATAAAAATACAAAAAGGCTTATAGAATAAGAAAATATTTTTGCACAGCTGTTAAATGTCTGTGTTTTGAGCTTCATTTCAAATGAATCCATAAGTTAAAAAATTAAAGTTTATAAATTAGAAAAGTTACAGTAGGCTATTTATATTGTTAAAGAAAGGGAACATATTCTTAAAATAAATTTAGCGTAGCCTAAGTTTACAGTGTTTATAAATAAGTTTATGGTAATATACAGTAATATCCTAGGCATTCCCATTCACTCACCACTCATTGACTCACCTAAAGCAACTTCTGGATCTGCAGGCTCTCTTCGTGGTAAATGCCCTATACAGGTGTACCATTTTTTACTTTTTCAATCATATTACTACAACTTTTCTATGTGAGATACACAAATATTTACCATTATGTTACAATTGCCTACAGTATTTAATGAAGTAACATACCGTACAGGTTTGTAGCCTAGTTGCAATAGACGGTATTACTATATAGCCTGGGTGTCTAGTAGACTACACTACATAGGTTTCTGTAAGTACACTCTATGATGTTCACACAATGGTGAAACCACCTAATGATATATTTCTCAGAACATATCCATGTTGTTAACCAACACATTGGTATACACACACACACACAACATACATACACACACGTATACAATCATGTTGGAAGATTTTCATAGTGAACTATTATATTCACACAATCTAGGTTCTATATTAACATTTTACTAAACTCATGTTATTACATATGTATTCATATATCATCTCTCTTGTCCATCCAATGTAAATTGAAGGCATTAATTTTCCCTAAATATTTCAGTATGCACATCAATAATGAAAGTTCAGTATTTGAAGAGTTCTTTTTTAAAAATAAAATTAATATATGAATTGTACAAAGGTAAGTATGTATTTACTGAATTTTGATAGATGCATATGCCTATATAATCCAAACTCCTTTCATCTTATTAAACATTACTATAACCCCAGGAACTTCCTCAGATCCTATCAGAGACATTCTCTGCTGCTACTCATCTTCAAAGGCAACAATTCACCTATTCCATTTTGCCAATTCCAGAATTTTACATACTTGGAGTAAACAGTATATAATCTTTCGAGTAATTTTTTAATATTAATATTATATCCATAGGGCCTTTCTTTTTAGTTCTAAGTATTTATTTATATGAATATTACACAATCTGTTTATTCTCACATTGATGCATATCTTTTTTTTCTAGCTTTGAGGAATTATAAGTACATTTGATATGAACATTCATGTACAGGTTTTATGTGGAAAGGTTTTTAGTAACAAATTCAATTTCTTTGGTAGATATTGGGCTATTCATATTTTTTGTCTGTTTTATCTTTTATCAGTTCTAGAAGATCGTACTTTTACAGAAAATTATCCACTTCCTCTAAGTCATTAAAGTTGTTGGCATAAAGTTGTTCATAATATACCCTTATCTTTTTAAATCCATAGATCTTACTGATAGCCTATTTGTCCTCCTGATGTTGGTAATTTGATATCCCTCTTTTTGTTATTGATCCATCTAGTTTTAGTTCATCTATTTGTTGAAATTTTTTAAAAAAATCAACTTAAGGTTTCATTAATTTTCTCAACATTCTGTTTTCTATTTTGTTGATTTCTGCTGTCTTCATCGAATCTTTTTTCTATTTACATTGAGAAATTTTGTTGCTCCTCGTCTTCTTCGTCTTTCTTCTCTTTCCTGGTCTTTCTGCGTCTTTAACTTCTTAGTGTGACAACAAGATCATTAATTTCAGAGCTTTCTTCTTTTCTAATATAAGCATGTAAACCTATACATTTTTCTCTAAGGACGGCTTTAACTTCATCCAACTGATTTCAATAGATTGTATTTTCATTATGATTCAGTTGATAATATTTTCCACTTCCCTCGTGATTTTGTTTTTGGGTCATAAACTATTTAAAAGTGTGATTTGATTTTATATTACTTGGTGGTTTTCCTGGATATCATAGTTTCTTCCTAATTTAATTACATTGAAGTCAGAGAATATATTTTGTATGACTGTAATTCTGTTCCATTTACTAACTTGCTTTATGGCCTAGAATAAACTCCATCATGGTGCATTTTTCTAGCAATTTATATAAATGAAAAAATACATAATGTACATTCCTGGGACTGACTTCTTTGCTCTGCATAATATATGTTGTTTTGGCTATGATTGTTTTATTGTTAAGTAGCAGTCCACTGTATGAATATACTACAATCTGTTTAATCTTAGTGATAGACATTTGGGTTGTTTCCAGTTTGTGATAATATGAAAAAAGCCAGTATAAACATTTGCACACAATCATCTTGGTGGATATAGGTTGTTATTTTGAGGGGTAAATTTTTAGAAAAGAAATTAGTGACTGGACCAAATGGTAAGACTCTGTTTATATGAAACAACCGAGGAGTTTCCCGAAGTGTTTATAACATTTTACGTCTTTTCCAGTAATTTATGAGATTTGCAATTATTTATCAACAGTCTCACTAACAGTTTTTAATTTTTGCTACTCCAGTGTCTGTGAAGTATCACCTCATTGTAGTTTTAATTTGCATATCTTTGATTAATGTAATCTTGAAAATATTTGTATGTGCTTATTTTCCATTCATATGTCATCTATTTTGAAGTGTTGATTAAAATATTTTGTTCATTTAATTGTTATTTTATTATTATTATTCTTGAGTTGTATTCTAAATACAAGAACTTTGTCAAATATATGTCTTATAAATATTACCTCCATGTAAGTGGCTTACCATTTAATTTTCTCAAGAATGTCATTTGAAGAGTCAAGTATTTTTTATTTTAATGAATCAAATCTACCTTTCCTTTCATGTTTCGTGCTTTTTGTATCCTATCTAATAATCCTTGTCCATCTCAACGTCACAAAGATATCTTCTAGGTTTCCTTCAACAAGTTCTATACTTGTAGATTTGCATTTAGGTCTATGATAACTTTTTATTTTTCTGTGTATGGTTTCAACTGAGGTCATGGTTCATATTTTTTCATGTAAATATCTAGTTGTTTCAGCAACATTTGTTGATAATACCATTATTCCTCATCACCGGGGTAACTTTTGAAAATCAGTAGGCCATGTATCCAAAAATCTGGACTCTTTCATCACATAAATACTTTATAGTCGTGAACTACAACTTTCATGTCAGTATTGAAATAAGGTAATGTATATCTCCCAAGTGTGTTCTTATTTTTCAGAATTATTTGAGTAATCCTAGGTCCTTTGCATTTCTATAGAATTAGTCTGCTAATCTCTATCAAAAGAAGAAACAGTATGTTGTAAATTTTATTGAAATTATGATGAATCTATTAATCAATTTGAGAAGAATGGAAAATGTGATAGATTAAAATGGTAACAAATTTCTGCTGTCTCCACCTAAGAGATAGAATTAATAACCCCTCTCCTTTGGACTGGCATAAACAATAGACTGTGGAAGAAATTATGTGGTATGACTTCTATAACTGGGTCACAAGAAGCCTAACTGATTTCACCTGGGAGCCTGAGCTTCCCTGTAATGTCTAAATCTTTGAGATAACTACATTGAACGTCCTTGTCTTATTCCCATTCTTATGGGGAAAATGTTCAATATTTCACCATTAAGTGTAATACTAGCTATAGGTTTTTCCTACGTGGTGTTTATTGAGTTTGACTGAATAACAGTCCTCCCCAAAGATCTTTACATTCTAATTCCTGGGACCTTTGAAAATATTACCTCATGTGGCCTATGAGACTTTGCAGATGTGATTAAGCTAAGAATTTTGAGTTAGAAAAATTACTCTGAACTATTCATGTAGGTTCAATGTAATGAATAAGGTTTGTTATAAGATGGAAGTAGAAGGATCAAATTAAAATATATGTGTATGTGTGTGTGTGTGTGTATGTGTGTGTGTGTGTATATATATATATATATATATATAGAGAGAGAGAGAGAGAGAGAGGATAGAACTAGAGGTCAGAGTGATGTGCTTTGAAAATTAGAGAACCTGGGAACCAAGGAATGCAGGTAGCCATTAGAAGCTGGAAACATGAAGAAAACCTCTGAAGGTTCCAGAAGGAACACAGCCCTGCTAACACCTTCTTTTTAGACTGCTGATGTCCAAAACTATGAGAATAAATTTGTATTGTTTTAAGCTACTAGTCTGTGGTAATTTGTTGCAGTTACAAGAGGGAACTAATGCAGATTTAGAAATGAGATTTGTTATTTAGAAATCATATTTAGAAATGTTATTACAAGAATAATATTGAATAAAAATTGTGCAAATGGATATTCATGTTTCATTCCCAATCTTAGAAAGAAATTTCTCAATATTTCAGCACAAAATATGATAGTAGATGCAGGTTTTTCATATATAACATCTACAAGTTTAGAAAATTTACTTCTATCCCTAATGTGCTGAATTATTTGATCATGAATAAGCACGATTTTATCAAATAATTTTTCTGCATCTATTGAGATGATATGGTTTTTCTCTTTTATTTTGATGATATGATTATTTTTATTGATGATTTTAGAATTTATTGTCGATAAATGCTCATTTAGTCACGATGTAGTTTTTCCTTATACAGTTCTGGTTTAAATTTACTGATACTTTAAGGCACATTTTTACTTCTATATTCTTAAAGGATATTTGCCTACACTTTTTTATTATACCTTTATCTGGTTTTGGTGTTAAATTATACCTGATTCAGCAAAGAAGTCGGAAATTATTTCCTCTTCTTTTGTTTTGAAATTTATGTAAGTTGACATATCTTTTTCTTAAAGGGTAGTATTTGCCACATAAACCTTCCATGATTTTCTTTTTGGAAATTATTTTTGTACTGTACCTACAAATTAATTTTTAGGTACAGACCTATTTAGATTTCAATTATTTCTGTGCAAATTTTAAGTTGTTGTTTTCAAGAAATTTGTCAGTTTTATCTAAGTTATCAAATTTTTTTTTTAACTTTTCAGTTCAGGAGTACAAGTGCAGGTGTGTTACATAGATATACTTATGACATGATGACTGATTTTATAACTGTTTCTATGGGTCAGAAGTCCAGGCGTGGCGTAGCTCTGCCCTCTGATAAAAATTCTACAAGACTGCAGTCAACAAGTCAGCCAAACTGCAAACTCACATGAAGGTTTGGCTAGGGAAGAATTCACTTCTGAGCTCGTTCAGGTTGTTGGCAGAATTCATTTTCTTATGGCTATGTCTGAGGACTTCAGTTTCTTACTTGAAGCCACCCTCAACCAGTCCAGTACACTTGCAGTTCCCTGCCATATGGCCCTGTCCAGAGACAATTCACAACATGGTTCCTATTTCATCAAAGCTGGCAGGGTAGAAAGAGCAAGTCTGTGAGCAAGATGGAGTCTTACACACCATAACATAATCACGGGAGCGATAACCCATCATGTTTGTCATATACTGCTGGTTACAAACAAGTTATAGGTCTTGTCTACAGTCAAGAGGAGGGAATTATATCATGGTGTGAATACCAGAAGGTGAGGATGATTAGGACAAATTCAGGTCTGTGTGCCAAAAGAATCCCTTTAAAATGATCTCTCATCATTGTTCTAAGTCTAAAAGTTATACATCCTAAATGTATTAAAGTTTGTTTAGAGTCAAGATTGTATCCTTCACATTTTATACTTCCCACTTCCAACTTGACAAATGCAATAACCTTACAATGGTAGGATTCCATTAACCCATTTCCTGAACCCTTGTGCTATTGTTTTCATATCTTGATATTTATAATATTAAATATTTGTTGCTCTAAAATAAGTTGTATTTTATGGAAGCTATGAAAAGAAAAAAATAGTTATTTATATTTACCCATTTATGTATAATTTCTAGAGCTCTTCATTCTTTCCCATATAGTCACATTTTCAACAAACATCAAATCTTTCATCCTGAAGCACATCATCTAGCATTTCTTAACTTGCAAATTTTATTTTATTTTGAGACAGAGTCTTGCTCTGTCACCCAGGCTGGAGTGCAGTGGTGCTATCTCAGCTCACTACAACCTCCACCTCCTGAGTGCAAGCAATTCTCCAATCTTAACCTCCCGATTCACTGGAAAAACAGGTGTGCACCACTATGCTCAGTTAATTTTTTGCATTTTTAGTACAGACAAGATTTCCCCATGTTGCCCAGGCTGTTCTCAAACTCCTAGCCTCAGGTGATAACACCCATCTGGGACTCTCAAAGTGCTGGGATTACAGGCATGAGCCACTGTGCCTGGCTTTGACTGGTAGATTTATCGGAAAGTATTTCTCCCAGCTTCTATCTCAAAATGTCTTTATTTTACTGTTGGTATTGAAGTATAACTTTGATGTGTGTGGAATTCGCAACTGATTCTTTCATCACTTCAAAGATGTTTCCTTTTCTTCAGTCCTTCCAGTTTCTTACATAAAGTCATTCATCATGCATGCCATTGTTCCTTTCTTTATAGTGTTTTTTCTTTGTTTCATTGGGTTTCTTTTTTCTTTGCATGCTTTACAGATTTTTCCTTTTTCTTTGGTATGTAGAAGTTCAACTATAATGTTTCCAAACACGGTTTCCTATCTGTTTATCTTGCTTGAATTTCTCTTACAGGAAAGTAAGAGTAACTCAGAAAGTAAGTAACTCAAATCATTTCATTAAACTGGGAACATTTTAACCATTTCTTTTTTCGATATTTGTTCTACTATATTCTCATGCTTTTCTCTTTTGGGGTATAAATTTACATGAATACTAGATTGCTTGATATTGTGCCATACAGCTCTGTAATTTGATTTATTTTTCTTCAGTTTTTATTCCTATTCCTTCGTTTTGGATATTTTTGATGATCTGTCAAATATACTGAGCCTCTTTTCTGCCATTCCCAATATGCTGGTAAGTGCTTTTTCAGTGATTATTTATTTATTTATTTACTTATTTTAGAGACGGTGTCTTGCTCTGTCACCCAACCTGGAGTGCAGTGATGTTAATCATGGCTCACTGGAGCTCCAAACTTCTGGGCTCAGGCTATCTTCCCACCTCAGTCTCTTCTATAGCTGGGACTACAGGTGTAGGCCACCATGCCTGGCTAATTTTTTTTTTTTTTATTTTTATTTTCGTAGAGACAGAGTTTCACTATGTTGCTCAGGCCAGATTCAAACTCCTGGGTTCATGTAATTCTCCCACCTTGGCCTGCTAAAGCACTGGGATTACAGCTGTGCCTGGTCCAGTTATTGTGATTTTAAATCTAGAATTTCCATTTGTTTTCTTTTCATAATTTTCATTTTTCTGCTGAGGTTTTCTGTCTGTTCACATATTAAGACTTATTAAGGCTTCCTTAAGTACTTTATCATAGAAAACAGTTATTATATTTTATTATGTTATATCTGACATCTGGGAGATGTCAGGGTTATTTTATATTAATTGCATTTTTCCATGGATATGGATCACATTTTCCCATTTCTTTGATCATCTAGTACTTTTTATTGTATGGTGAACATACGAGGAAAGAATTGTGAAGAATCTACATTCCATTATTGTCCTCTAGAGAATGTTAATTTTTATTTATTTAGTTTGCTCATATAAAAGCTGATCACCGTATTTAGGCTTGTTTGTATGTTTTTTTAAGGCCGAATTATGGCAAGCCCAGGGAGTCCTCCTTTCTCTCTAACTTGGCAGATTCAATCTCTGGTTCTCTCATGGGATCTTACCAGGGCTTGGTTTCAAGGATTTTAGGGGGAGTTCAGGGTTTGTTTGTTTGTTTGTTTGTTTGTTTTTTGCTAGATGTTGGGGGTTGTTAGGTCAAGACTAGATCTTATTCCAGTACATGGACTGGCAAACTACAGCCTATATAGTGCCAAATCAAGCCTGCCTCTTGATTTTGTAAATGTGGTTTCACTGAAACAAAGTCTCATCCATTTGTTAATGTATTATCTATGACTATTTTGTTCTACAGAGCAGAGTTGAGTAACCATAACACAGACCACATGGCCTACAAAGCTTAAAATGTTTACTCTCTCACCATATCCTGAAAAATTGTTGGCTCTTTTATAGAACATTTTTCTTACACCTAAGTTGGGCATTTTATTGCTTCAGATGGATCTCCAGAACTGTCAGAAAATTCTCTCCTCTTTGGCTGAACTGGAGCTCCAATGTCTCTCACCACTATTAATATCTCTGTTCAGCTCTCAACTGTGAAGCAGCTACTCCCTGGTAAACCTACCAGTCTTACTCTGTACTTGTGCACCCAAGCCTATAGTCAACGACTTAGAAAAAAGACTCCCATAAATATCTGAGTACTATATCTGTTTAGTTTCCTCCTCTCTGGTGCCCGTTTCTGAATTCTGGTCTCTGCCCCTTCATTCAATAGGATCGTCATACTTTGTGTTAGAGCTCCTTGCACTCTGGTCAGGAGGTAGTACCCAAGCAAAGAGTGACATTGTCTGTGGATAAATCTTTCTAAGGTTTCCAATGCCAAATAATTATAATTTTTAATGCCTGTTGTTTATTACCTGAAAACCAACATCTAATGTATTTGTCAAGTTTTATAGCTGGCAGAAAGAGAGCAAGTTCAGAACCAGTTACTTCTTCATGACCTGAAGTGGGATTCCTACCATTCATTTAAATATTGATAATTCTGAAATCAATACATCTTGATAAATCCTCTTTGCTAGGTTTTTAGTACATATAGCCACCTTTCCTTTGGTCAACTATATGATATCCCATATTGAGTTAGTACAAATTCAAAATGCCATACAAAAATTCATTCCCTTTTACTTCACCCTTCTTTCCCTTCATTATTTATATCAGTAAATACTATGACCAACTTCTGAGACAAATATGTGAATTTTAATCTACAACTCAATCTTTCCTTTATCATGGTGGTAGACAGAATAATTCTCCCCCACCAAATGTCACATTCTAACCACTGGAACCTATGAATACATTATCTTACATGGCATGAGGGATTAGGTTAAGGATCTTGAGTTGAAGTGATTATCCTGGATTATAAAGGTGGACCCAGTGGAATCACAGAATTCTTACAAGAGAGAGGCAAAGTCAGGAAGCAGAGTTCAGAGGGAAAGAGTTTGGAAGGCACTATGCTGCTAGCTTTGAAGATGGAGGAAGGATCTCAGGCCAAGGCATGCAGGTGATCTCTAGAAACTGGAAAAAGCAAGAAAAAAGATTATTCTTAGAGCCTGTAGAAGAAACATATCCTTGCTGTCACTTCGATTTATCTCAATGAAACTGATTTCAGATGTCTAATCTGCAGAAGTGTAACATAGCAAATTTATATTATTTTGAGCCAGTAAGCTTGTGATTATTTGTCACAGCAGCAAAAGGAAACTAATGCAATCATCAGAAACCCAGTTCTGTGAGAACTCCTTCATCTTGTTCATTGCTGGTCATTCCTTATCCCATGTCACTGACTTTTATGTGCTTCATCTCCAGGCCTGCTTGACTATCCTCCCGTCTTGTCCTCCTATTGTCAACCAACAGTTTACTTCAAAATAACCCTACTCAATAAGTCTTCTCCTATCTGAGCTTCATGATGGTGCTAGAGTAATAGTTCTCAGACTATAATCAATTTATGATTTTTAAATGGATTCCAATACTTTCAGGGCAAAATCATATCTTCAGACATTGGCACACAAGGCCCTTCAGCTTCCCACTGCTTCCTATTCACTGTTCCCAGTGCCCACAGTGCACTTTCACCACTCAATTCCTCTCCTATCTGGACTAGCATCGCTGTATGTCACATCTCATAATTTGCCCATAAATGAGCTATCCTTTCCTCTCCTCCTCTATTTGGGACATTCAATATGTATCTGTTGAGTGAATGACTAAATACGATTTCTGTATCAACATGAGCACCAAATTAATTTAATCTTATGAGCTTGATATTCCGACTAATGCACATAAATAGATTTGCTTTTTTAAACCACATATTTCTTTACACAAGGCAAAATAATTGTTTACCCACACTTAGCATTCTAATACATTCTCCTCCGCATTCTAATGCATATTTTCATTGCATAAAAAGAGTATATTTTCAAAATGAAATAAATAATCATGTAAGATTCTTTTATAGCAGTGTTCATTTGCAGACCTGCTCCGGAAATATTTATTAACTTAACTACATGCTACCAAGCTGGAAGTGTGAGAGTATGGCCCTTGTCACTGCCTACATACTGACTTGACTTAAACCCTTTCAGAAATGTAGCTGCTGGTTCTTTCATTAAAATCTAAAAAATTGATGATTTCCTAGTCTTCTTTAAAATTATATCCTGAAAATTCTTACATTGTAGGTGATATATAAAGAAAATAAAATCAACAATTACTACATAGTCCTATAAAAATTATGCAAACACAGAGAGAGAGAGATATAACTCAGACTAGGATAAGGGTAAGAAGAATGTGGGAAAGAATGCATAAAGCAACAAGACATGAATTGAGTTTGTAGTTGGATTAAGAAAAAATCCTACGGCAATCACAACAAAGGGAATTTAAATAAATAAGTGTATATAAACATGAAACACTAATATGCATTCAGAGACCTTTCCTTCTGTTTAAGCAGCAAGAGAAAACAGAGACCTTTCCATTGTTTAATTTTACTGGGGCGTGGTGTGTGTATGTGTGTGTGTGTGTGTGTGCGCGCACTTGTGTGCAAAGGATGAAGATAGTCTGGGCAAATAAGAAACTAGTGAAGGAAGGAGGCATTTGGAAGTGCCTTATGAATGTATGAAACTGTATTTATCTTGTAATAAACAGTTGTGATTGTTCACAAGGGTATGGCATAATCAAATGTGCCCTTTAGATAATAGTCAACAGGATATGGATGGATGAGATTATGAGAATTTTGACACTAAAAACAATAAAATCTGCTAAAAAAACATTTTGTACTAATGGAGATGAGATGATGAGATGACTGAGGGATATGACACTGGGGATGGAAAAGATGGGTTACACTGCAGAGATACTTAATAATCAATATAGTATGGTATAGTTGAAAGAGTGTGGGCCAATCCCCAGTTCAGTCACTTACTAACAATGTAATCTAAACAAATTAATGCAACTTGATGAATCTTAGATGGGGATAATAATACCCACCTAAAATTGTGTTCATGAAATGAGATGCCCAAGAATCAGAGATCAAGTAACTTGCACAGTTTATGACCACAGATGCTCAGTAAATGATAGCTGTTTGAATGATTCGTATTGTAAACCTGTAAGATTTGGTCATCTGGAAGTATAAAAGTAGTAGAAATCTAGGATGAGTCTATGTTCTGTGGCCTGTATTAGAAGATTATTATTGGTCACATTTACTGAGATAGGTAATAAGAGGTAGAAGCAGCATTTTTTTTTTGCAAGAAAAAAAGTTTATAAAAATATTTCATTTTAACTAAATCGATATTGATTTAGGGTTTCTTCATAGTCACCTTTTTACAGCCTTGGTTTACTTTTCAGTAGCAATATGGTTAGCAACCAAAAATATAAATTCTGCAGTTAAAATCCCTGGGTTCAAATCTCAACTTCTTTGTTTACTTATGAGCCGTGTGATCTTGGTCAAGTTTCTAAACTTCATTGTGATTCCAATTTCTCATTTGTAAAATGGGAATACTGTAATAATGTGTCCATCTCAGAGAGTGGTCGTGAAAATAAAGGAACATTTTGTAAATTGCTTAAAACAGTGTCTCTTCTAAGAGCTGTAGAAGTGTAAGATATTTTCTTATTTTCATTAGTTGTTTGTTACCCCATAAGGCAAGTTTTCTCAATTCCCTTCCTCTTTTTACATCTTTCTCTAATCCTTTTGATTAAAAAAAAAAAAAAAAAAAGCAGAAGCTCAGTTGGGAACTTAAAAGTCCCTGACATTAAGTTAATATAACAGGTCAAGAGACGTGATTATTTTACTAAGTAGACTAGATCCAATGTGTGCAGAGCATCATACATTCACTGTGAGGGTGTTGTAGCCTCTACTCTTGACAAATGAAATCTCCTCATATGCACAGGAAATTTACAAGGTAAATGTTGCTGAGATTTACAACTGTCAAAAGCCTCAAAAATAAAATTTTCTCTGCCAGAAGTTTGTCTTTACTTTATTTAAAATATCTAATAAAAGGAAATTTTTATATGCCTAAATCAGAATGTCAGTACATTAACATAGGTCTGTAAATGATGTGGGTTGGCAAAGAAGCATCTATATAAATTTTTCAACACCTAAATATATAATATTTTAACTTTGGATAAGTACAGTGGCATTAGTGAAGAGAGTTGTATGTTTTTAAAAATTATGATAGCTAGTAGTTTCAGAAACCCTGTAATTCACTGCTTCACAGAATGTAACTTTTAAGAATACTACCTACTATAGTTTATGTGGAGAAAAAGCAGATTTGGAGGTCAATTTTGTAATTTATAGTAAGAGAGTAAATTACTTATTATCGTAAGGTTTCTCCTTTTAATTCTAAGCATACCTTTTCTAGACACCTGGGGACAGAATTATAGTTCGGAGAGAGCCATGGTTAATTACACCTCTCTGCTCTCAGCAAGAATGTTCACATTTTGACAATAGAATAACCTGTAATATATTCCAAAGCCCAGCTCCTACATCTTTGGCACAAAAATTTTCCCAAATATATCCGTTGAACTGCATGAGGTTCTCTAGAGCACATTTTATAGGTGGTATAAAGTTTAATATTTTAATTATGTATCACAATAACCATTAGTAGAGCAGTTTGAAATGAGAATGTGCACAAGTAGAAACTTCCATTTTTTAGATATTTACAAGAAAAAAAACATGAACCTAAAAAATTATATATATACCTGTGTGCTCTGCTCAGAATAAAAGAATCATAAGATTTTCCTCAAATCTGATTTACAGAAGAAATCGAACATTACAAATAAAGTCAATCTTTTTCTCCCTTTGTCTATCCTATTGTTTCTCTTCTGCCCAGAGGGGTTTCTACAATAAAAAAAAAATTCCATATGGAAACTTCTGAGTCACTTTAAAAATTTTAGACATATGTATACACACATTCAATATAGTTTGGTTCGAAAGTATTACGTGTATGTAAATTCTGTTAGAACGCATATAGTTTTTCACTGTTGGATTGCTTTTCATGTCAACAGTGTGTTCCTGAGAACTATTCAAACTGATATATATCTCATTCATTTAAACTCCTATAATGTTTCTTTTAAAACATCTACGCATTACCTACAAAGGATTGACAATTTGGATGACAACAGATTTTTTCATCGGAAGCCATACAGGCCACAAGGATGCAGCACATGTTTATCAAATACTGAAGGAAAATAACTGTCAAAAATCATTATTTGTAATGTCTACGCATAGTTCATGATTTTATCACATAAGTGGATGTGTTTCTGAATTCTATGTCATCTATCTGTCATTTTTTCTGTTTTAATATAGCACAAGTTTAATTACCTTGTTTTAGAAAAAGAGCTGATATCTAGAAATCAGTATTTCCTTCCTTGTTTTTAACATGGGATATTTTGGACATTTATGCCTTCACATAAGTTTTATAACCAATTTCTTAACTTCTACCAATGCTTGTTGGAGCTTAAACAGTTATCTCTTTAAGACAGTGAGTCTTCATTTGGATGAAAATATCATCTTCCCTTTAATTGAGGATACTTTTGTGGAATTCAATAATCTTTATTTTTAAAGAGTTTTATACTTATTTATTTAAATTTATTTCTAGAAACCATAAATCTGTTGTTTTTCCAATGAGCCTCAGTTTGTAATTTCTTTCACTATATGAATATCTCTTACATATTAAATATGATTTCAATATTTTAAGATGTGTATATTTCACACAAAACAAACCCTAGCTGCCAGAAAAGTAGATTACCTACCTCTCCATCAAAAAAGCAAGGTTTTATTACAACGCACGGGGAGAAATGAGCAACAATGCACCAGTATTCACTATAGCACCTTCATAAGGATCAAGAAATGTTTGAGGGTTATTTTTATTGTACCGATGATATTAGCCCTAGAAATATAACCAGTCTTAAATATGACTTCATTGTATTAAATCTAGGATTAATATATCTTTTATCTAAGAATCTAATTATGAAAAGAGCACCTTGCCTAATTTTAAAGTAATGGAGGAAGTGAGGAAACAATTGTAAAATTCTCACGTGAATACTTTAACACTTAGTGCAATAGTGCTGTGGGGCTTTTTGGCGACCTTCGAAAAAGTGTGTTATACTCACATTCTTCAAATTTCCAAATGTATGCAGCCGTCCATGTGGAAGACTTACTTCAACTACAGCAAATAAAAGACCTTTTTACCGTTTGAGAACATGGAAGAAATAGTTTCAGCTTTTCCAAAGAATAATCCCAGTAGTTTTTAGGCCATCAATCAAGATTTCCTAATCAACTTATGGAAAAGAAACTGGCATTGCTATACTCTGCTTTGTACCCCTTTAAATCTGTGAATTTTTAACAAGATGAAATTGACTTAATATCTCCTTTCCTAACCCACTGTACACACAAATTAAAAACTACCTTAATGTATTTCTAGTAGGTGGGTTTGTGGGGTTACTTATCCAAGCTATTTTTTTTTTTTTTTTTTGACATTGCTATTTCAAAAAATCTGGCTCTAATGATATTATCTATGTCCTGTGGAGAGGTGTCATTTACATAGCCTGGGTCTTTGTTCCAAGTACAGTGTTTAATTTATTTTACTAGTTTAAGAGCTAAAGAAAGAGTTAGTATTTAGGTATAGGAGTTACCATATTGACTGCTACAACCATCTCTTTTTTTAGAAAAACAAGTGTAACTAATTTTATCCTTCAATATTTTTCCACATGGTTGCCAATATCTTCTCCTATACTGGATTAGAGTCTATTTTTGATTTATAATTTCCCCTCTTGGTGATAGCCTCTTATGAAATAAAGATGCTGGGAAGAATAATGTACAGTAATATGGAAAGAAAAACAGAAGCAAAGAGAAATAAGTAACTACTTGGGAGTATTTATTCAGTGCCTAGTAACCTCATTAATCGTTAAAAGAAATCCTGGAACACTGTTTCTGTTTTGCAGAAGAGTAAATTAAGACCTTGAATTAATTTTATCAGGTCCACACAACCAAGAGGGATAGGATAAGGGATTAAAACCAAGACTCTCTAACTCAAAGATCTAAGTTCATTTTATTTTAAGAGTGCTTTTTATAACCCTGTTGCAAATGGCCCTAGGGACATTTTTAGAAATCTGTGAGGGCATTTTTGATTATCCAAATGTTTGTGATTCGCTACTGGCATTTAGTATAGTGTCCAGGGATAGTGTCTCAAATAATATTGAGATGATTTTATGCATAAATTACTTGTATGCTATGAGACTTTTGAAATTTTCACTAGAGATTATCAAAGAAAGCTACCTGTTAATAATTTCACAAGCCTCAAATCTAACTCTTCTTTCCATATAAAAAGAAGGATTTGTGTAAGTTTTAATATATGTTGATTTTTCCAGAAATAGAACACTGGGTAAGTCAATAGAAGATTATAATTTGTTGTGTTTGGAAATTTTTCCAAAGTTGTTCACCATTTCAAAGATCTCTTTGCTCAAGGCATTGCTACTCATGGTATTTAACTTGCCATAACCATTTAAGTCATCTGTGTCAATCTTCAATCGTAGCTGACATAGTCATGTGCTTATACAGTCCTCATAATAAAATGTCAAGTATAAAGAAAAGAAGTCAAAATATTCTATTGGTTATTCTTTTTCTTCCCCTAAAAACAACTTTATTCATCATAAAATGCTGTCAAGCATCTGGCTACTTCATTATGTCAACTAGGGTAGTTATTCCTATATATTTGAAAAATAAAACATTATTTTACTATAAATTATTTTTCTTCAATTATTAGAAAATTATATTGAAACTTTAAACTGATATAAGAAGGTGGGATAAAGAATGGTAGATTTCATTCAAGACATTGAAGGGATCGTTAGTTCTGAAGGAATCGAGAATCACTGCTTTACATCATGATGTAAACTGTGATATGGTTTGTGCTGAGAAATTTCTAGATGTAAAAATGTGACTTTAAGTATGGACCACAAGTTAACAGTATCCACCAGAAAGCACCAAAATGGCTTGGGTGTTGAAAGTGATTCTCTAACATCTATTCTATCCTCCCTGCATTGTTAAATAGCTTAAAGGTTGAAGACTACTCCATTCTGGCCTATTACTTGAACTGGAATTAAGAAAATATCATTTCCTTAATAGAATAAGCATGAAGATACTCCTGACAAATAATATAAAAGGATAAAATAGCTGTAGAGTTGTGAGAATGTCCTCTTCAATCCTTAAAGAGAGAATTGAGAAAACTCTCTCTTGTGCTGGTCGTTTTTTTTTAGTTTATTTTTATTTTTATTCATTTTCAATGGCTTATTAGGATATAATTGACACATAAAATGGCGTAGTGTAAAGTGTACAACTTTTTGTTTTGATATATGTATACATTATAAAATGATCACCATATTCCACCTAATTAACATACCTATCATCTCTGCATAGTTACCATTTATGTGTGTGTATGTGTGTGTGTGTGTGTGTGTGTGGTGAGACTTAAGATGTATCCTCTTAATAAATTTCAAGTATACAATACAGTATTTTTAACTATTGTCACCATGCACAGCATTACATATCCAGAAATTATTCACCTTGCATAACTAAAGCTTTACACCCTTTGGCCAATATCAGTCTATTCCTCTCCACTCCTTAACCTGGAAACCATAATTCTACTTTCTTCTTTATTACTATACTCTTTTAGATTCCACATATTAAGTGAGATTGTACAGTATTTCCTCCCGTGTCTTACCTTTTCTGTTTAGCATAATGTCCTCCCGCTCCATCTATACTGTTGCAAATGGCAGGATTTCCACCCATTTTTAAGGCTGAATTATATATATATATATATATATATATATATATATATACACACACACACACACACACACACATACACACACACACAGAGTTTTGTTTTGTTTTGTTTTGTTTTGTTTTCTGCATTCATCCATCAGAGGATATTTAGAATGTTTCTATGTCTTGGCTATTGTGAATAATGATGCAACAAACATCAAAATGCAGATAACTCTTTCAGATAGTGCCATTACTTCCATTGGATATACCCAGAAGTGGAATTGCTAAATCATATGGTAGTTCTATTTATAATTTTTTGAGGACACTTCATATTTTTTCATAAATGCTGTACTAATTTACATTCTCATCAACAGTATGCAAGGGTTCCCTTTTCTCTGCATCCTCACCAACACTTGATACATTTGTCTGTTTTGTAATAGTGATTCTAACAGCTATGAGGTGATATCTCATTATGGATTTGGTTTGCATTTCCATGATGATTAGAGATATTAAGTACCTTTCAGTATGCCAGTTGTCCATCTAAATTTCTTCTTTTAAGAAGCCTGTGTAGGTCATTTGCACATGTTTAAGTTGGGTTATTTGTATTATCTGTATTAAGTTGTATGAATTCTTATATATTTGGATATTAATCCCTTACCAGATATATTATTTGCAAATACTTTTTGCAAATATTCAGTATGTTGTCTTTTAATTTTATTGATCATTTCCTTTGCTATTCAGAAGATTTTTAACATAATCCCATTTGTCTAGTTTTGCTTTTGTTACCTGTGCTTTTGGTGTCATATCCAAATGGTGATTACCAAGACTAATGTCAAGAAAGTTTATCCTATTTTTTTGTTTGTTTGTTTTTGGAATTCTACAGTTTCAAGTTTTATATGTAAGTGTTCAATCCATTTTGAACTCAAAATTTTTGTGTATAGTGTGAGATAGAGTCCAATTTCATATTTCAGCATGTGGATATCCAGTTGTCCCAACACCATTTGTTGAAGAGACTATTCTTTCCTCTATTGTGTGTTCTTGGCAACCTGTGAATGATCAATGTGGATATTTTGATAATATTAACTGTGTTCAATTCATGAACATGAAATGTCTTTTCACTTATTTGTATCTTTAAAAAATGTGTAAATGTTTTATAATTTCATTTATAAATGTCTACTTTTTGAGAATTTTTTTTCATTAAACAATGTTGAATTTTGTCAAATGCTCTTTGTGCATCTTTGAGATAATCATGTGGTTTTTGTCTTTCATTCTGTTACTATGGTATATCATATTGATTGATTTTCTCATGTTGAAACAACCTTGCATCCCAATGATGAATCCCACTTAAACATAATGCCTCATTCTTTTAACGTGCTGTTGAATTTGGTTTGCTAGGATTTTTGCATCTTTATTCATCAAGGATATTTACCAACAGTCTTTATGTGTGTCGTTTCTGTCTGGCTTCAGAATCAGCATGGTGCTGTTCTCATAAAATGAGTTGGAAGTGTTCTCTCTTTATCTATTTTGTTGGAAATGTTTAAGGAGGGTTGATATTAATTATCCTTTGAATATTTGGTGGAATATTTCAGGGTGGAAGCTATCTGGTCTTGGAATTTTCTTTGTTGGGAGGATTTTGATTACTGATTCAACTCCTTGCTTGTTTTGGTCTATTCAGGCTTTCTGTTTCTACTTGATTTATTCGTGATAGGTTGTATGTTTTTTAGGATTTGTCATTTTTTAAATTTTGCCTAATATTTTGGTGTATGGTTGTTTATGATATTCTCTTATTATTCTTTTCATTTCTGTGTCATTAATTGTAATATCTTTTTATTTCTGATTTTAAATAATTAATTTATTTTCTTTATAGCCTATCTAATGGTTTGTCAATATTATTTTTTTAAAAAAACTACACTTAGTTTTATTGATTTTTTCTATTGCTTTTCTAGCCTCTATTTCATTTATTTTTGCTCTAATCTTCAATATTTCCTTGTTTAACGTGTTCTTTTTCTAGTTCTTTAAGTTATAAAGTTAGTTTTTATTAATTTAGATTTTTTTCTCTTTATTAATCTAGTTCTTAACACTATAAACTTCCCTCTTAGTACTGCTTTTGCTGTACCCCATAAGTTTTGGTAAGCTGTATTTTTATTTTAGAATCAAGGTTTTTTTTTGGATATTCTTTTTATTTTTTCATTTATCCAGTGGTTGTTCAAGAGTGTGTTGTTTAGTTTCTATACGTTTTTAAATTTTTCTGTTTTATTTCTGTTAGAGATATGTGAAGATAGTTGGTACAATATCTTATAGTTAAGACTTGTGATATAACACGTAATCTATCCTGGAGAATGTGCCATATGAAATTGAGAAGAATGTGTATTCTGCTGATGTTGGCTGGAAATTTCTTTATGTATCTGTTAGGTCCATTTGGATGTGTGAACATTCTTGTTGAGTATATATCTAATGGAATTTCTAGGTCATAGGTTTTCATATGTGTGGCTTTATAAAGTCCTGCCATGTGAGTTGTACAAATTTACACTTTTATCAGTTGGGTATAAAAGTTGTAGTTTCTCCACAATGCCACCAACATTTAGATTTTTCAGTTTATTTATTTTATCCATTCCAATGCATTTATATTTGTATCTCACTATGATTTTAATTTACATTTTCCTAATGACTGATGAAGTATAACATATTTTCATACTTTTGATCACATATATACATTTTTGCAAGGTTTAGGCCTTCTGCCTATTTTTCTGTTTGGGTGTCTATCATTTTTTTCTATTGACTTATAGAGATTTTTGCATATTCTTGATACCAGTTTTTTATTAGTTGTACATATTACAAATATTTTTAATTTAAAAAAATTTACTTGTATAAATTTATGGGGAACAAATGTAATTTTGTTACATGACTGTAGTGCATAGTGGTGATGTCAGGACTTTTTGTGTGTCCAACACCAGAATAATTTCTTTATGCAAAAACATGAAACTGGACTCTTATCTCTCACCATATACAAAACCCAACTCAAGATGCATTAAAGACTTAACTGTAAGACCTGAAACTATAAAAATATTAGAGAAAACTCTTTTGGATAATAGTCTAGGCAAGGAATTCATGAGTAAGACCTCAAAAGCACAGGCAGATGTCTCTGATTTTTGATGTCATTGTTGAAACACTGTATGTAGCAGTGTTGTGCTATAAATACTTAACAATTGGCTCTTTATATGTAAAGGAAGCCCTAATTTACATTGTTTGATAATTTTTGTGGTGGAAATACTCCCTGCATGGCTGATTTAAGGTAACAACCTTGATGTCACTAAGCAGAGTTGGGCAAAGATGTGGAGTAGGACATTATATGGTATTTTCATCATAGGACTTAGATGTAAATAACCTCAAGAATATATACAATAGTATACTAATTAGAAAATAATGAGTTATATTTATGACCCTTAATTTTAACATAATTTTATATAATTTGATTTTTGGCAATGACTGTGTTTAACAGCCAGCTTACAAAACTCCAGAAGATTAGCTGTTAATTCTCACAAGCCCATGCAAGCCATCTTTAACACACCACTGGAGTCTACTTATCATGAAGCCATCCTTTCTGTGAATTTCCTCCTAAGTAAGCAAGTATATCTTCTTCTTATTATTGTTTTAAATAATATTTTATTGATGCATAACACACAGCTTAAATGTGTACATACGCTGTGTACAGCTGAATGTATTTTCGCAAAGTAAACACAGTCATGTAACTACTACCCAGACTGAGATATAGAATATTACCACCCCCCACTGCAGAAGTATCCTGCATTTCTGCTGTCTTGAACTAACCCACAAAAGTAATCACTAATTTGACTCCTATTACCATGTATTAAAGTGTTTTTGAACTTCACATAAGTGGACTTCCTTTTACCTTTTTTTTACTGTATAAAAAAGTTACCGTCTATATTTTATATCATATTGTATACTTTACAGATGACATAATACTGCACATCAGCAAAGCAGAAGGTCCCCAAATATGTGACTCACTACAGTGATGGTACATTGACTGTAGTCAGTAATACAAGTACATTACTAAAAAATGGTGAAAAAGTTACTCCTTTTTAATTTTTGTTCTTTCTAAGAATTCTTTGTAAGTATTAAGATTGCTTTTTTATTCTCTCAGTTTACATCAGAGGCAAGTCTACGCTTGTTACTATTAAGTCATTAACATTTAACACTTGCTTATGTCCTTTCTGACAATTGGGAATCAGGCATTAAATTAGCTTCAGCTGGCGAAGGTTTCAAGCTGAAATTTAATTACATTATTTTGTTTTTATTATTGTTTTACCTTTATATTTATCTTTCATTTATGAAAAATACTAATTTCAGATGTATAGTAGTAATTAAAATGCCCCTTTTAAATAAATGACTTAAATACAAAAATTAGCCAATTTTGTGAAATTTATAACATATTACAATTGATAACTTGAATATGGTAAACATTTGGCAGTACACTAATGAGTAAGTTTGAGACACTGTGATTGTAACATCTACTGTCTCAAGAGCAATGACACAGAATAATTACTTTCTGGAAAATCAGAAGGAGTAAATGAAGCATTTTGATTTTGTAAAGCCACATTTAGAGGGACCATGAAGACAGAGGATTTGTGGAATTTCTATGTCAAGGGCTTCAGCATCACTTGAATTGAGGAAAGTTTCCCGGAGGAAGTAGGTTTCAAGACTATCTGACAGGCTAAGTGCAGTGGTTCATGTCTGTAATCCCAGCATTTTGGAAGGCCACGGCAGGCAGATTGCTTGAGGCCAGGAGTTCAAGACCAGCCTGGCCAACATGGCTAACCCCCGTCTCTACTAAAAACACAAAAATTCACTGAGTGTTTTGGTGTGTGCCTATAATCCCAGATACTTGGGAGGCTGAGGCATGAGAATTGCTTGAACCCAGCAGGCAGAGGTTGCAGTGAGTCTAGATCACACCACTACATCCCAGACTGGGCAAAAGAGTGAGACTCTGTCTCAGAACAAAAACAAAAACAAAAACAAAGAGGAGTGTCTGACAGATTTGGTGGTCCCGATAAGTTCTGGAAAGATTTGCAAACAGAATATCACCTGTCAACACTGTTACTGTCATTAGAAATATTTAACTAGGTTATATTTCCAATAGCACGTATAAAGCTGTCTCGTATTTTAAATATATGTGCAATATGTTTTATTGAGTATATCTAACAAATATGTAGAAAATATATTCGATTCATTCCCATAAGGAATACACAATGCCAAGTTACTCAATCTATACCATAATTACAGCATAGGGATGAGATTATGACTGTGGGGTATGTGTTAACTATCTGAATTTATAAGAAAATTTCTCCCAGAATAAATCCTCTGGTGCATCTGTTATGTATTTAGGTTTTTAAAAATGTAGTTTAGTGTGAGCCAAGCAGGTGTGCAGTTCTCTCTCCCATGAGATCACATAAAATGAAAAGATCATGACTGTCCACAAGCTCGGAAAAACAAGGATCAAGGACAGGTACACCTCTTCACTCACACCAACTGAGTTTCAAATCCTTGGCTCTTGTAAGGAATTCACAAGTGGACTAGTGAACCTGAAACAAGAAAGCACAATTTGGCACAACAGTTCTGTTTTATCTTGCAATATTTTGACATTGAAGACACAATCAGAGCACTAATTTTGGTTATTGGTAGTGAAGTAAAAACATTTAAAAGTAACTGACATTCCCTCATTGGGAATGTGAACCTGAATGTTTGTGTGCCTCTATGCGTGCATAAGTGTGTGTATCACAAATGTGTGGGCTAAATCCAGCTTTGATTAATCAAGGGGAGGCATTGTTTCATTTTCCTCAAATATTTGTATTTTTCTCCACTTTTTGATCCCTTCCTTACTGTTCTAAAAATTACATGCTACTATTTCATTGTGACCGAGGCTTTTTCTCTCTTCCTCCTCTCATGTTGATGTCTGTTCTCCTATCTCCAGCTCAGTAATTTGCTTATAAATTCAGTCACTTCAATCAGCACAAACACTACTCCCCCAAGAGAACAGAAGTTCCAAGCCATTGGAGTCTAGAAAGAAGAAACACCCCCCTAAAATTTGAAATTTCTTGTCACTTTTTCCTGACTCTGTGCTTTTAGTATCCTCATCACAAAAGTGGAAATTTCCAGGATAATAGTATAATTAGAAAAGAGTATATGTCTGTGTTTCTAAGTGCATATGTACAAGAAAAATGCATCTCAGAATACAGGAGTAAAAGAGTGAATCCCTAATGCACTCCCAGCCATAATAATGACCTACATAGCCAGCAGAAAATAGCTGCTAAGGGACTTAGGGGGTTGCAGGGAAACACAGAGGAAATCAAGGGTCGCCCCTTCTTTGTGCCTTTGCTCCACTCTCCTCTATTTAGACTGCTTTCGGAGTTGTTATCTGCTCAATAAATCTTTTGCCAGAAACTGTCTTATTTTCTCTTCTAAGAAGAGAGATGTCTATTTAAATTATTTTAATACATGACAGTTGTTAGATACAGAACTGCTTTGTGACCTCTTAAGTGCTAAACTCAATTGTTAAAGCAATGGTAGGAAATGGTAAAATTGGTTGTTCTGCTGTTTTGACTTAGCGTAATCTACAGCTGGTTTTTCTTCTTCCTAATAGCTATGTGTGGGATGAATAACACCCAGTTTGCTTTTACTTTGCAGTCACCATTGGCTCATTAGGCTTCCGGTATGTGAAATAACAGTCTCTGATTTACTTGAGGCAGCATATAAGTAAACACCCTCTATTACACCAACTCCCAGAGCACTTTCCAAACATCTGTAAAGAAATGTTTTAACCAGTGACTCATGTAGCTATATCTGGGGAAGACCTCAGTCAAAGTTTAATAGTATATAATCATCACAGGCAAATTCATTTGGAAACTCGGATAAGAACTAGAGAGAAATATCAAATTTTATATCTTCGTAGAAATTAGAAGTATGTGCTATGTTTTAAAATCAAGATTACCACAATCATATTTATCTGGAAATCAAGAACCTCTGATTGATTCTGGTATCTGAAGAAGATCCAATGTGATAAAAAGAGAGCAGTCATTTCTAGTAATTTTGGGCTATTGGATTTATTTGTTGGGAAGAATATGTTCAGCAGGTACTCCTATTGCCTCCACATTTGTAATCCTGGCTTCAGAATTAGATTTCAAAGCTATAGACATATTTATGTCTAATTGTTAAAGAAACATAAGATAAAGGAACTTCAGAGATAACTCATTCACTTTGCCTCTTACCCTACTGACCATTTGCTACCATAAGTAAAAGGAAAATGACAAAACCAGTTAATATTTGATTATTATTTTAATTACCAGAAAAATGTATCTTTTGTTTCTATTTGGCATAATGTTCTTTATATGATGATTTAAACAGAGTCTTTCCCTTCAGAGGATTAACAATTAAAAAACACTGGAACATTCAACAAATATTTTAAAAAGCAATGGAAATAAATTTTTTAAAAAAATTTAAACATGCCAGTTATTCATTATTTGAGAGTCTGGGTTTCAAGAATGCCTTCAAAAATAATTTAAACACTAAACAACATACTAAAACCCCTTAGATTTATATCATTTTAATTCACATTTCTTATATTTGTCTCTCTATTTTCTCTTATTTATTTCTTCATTCGTAAATTGAGATAGTAAGATTGACCCCCATACAACAATAAATAGCCCTGACTTTAAGGGCTTTTAAACTGGACTAAGAATAGGAGACATTCAGAGAAGAACAAAAAGAAAGCAAACAATTTACATAGGGTAGGAGGGCAAAGTTGCATGAAAATTTAAAAAAATAAATAAACAAACACACAGCACGACATCAACAATTGAATTTTTATGTTTTCCATGATCAGAAGTTGAAATGTTTCCTAATAAGGAAAGAGATGGACCGGGAGTGAAAGAGAGAGAGAGGCAGAGAGAGAGAGGCAGAGAGAGAGGAGCAGACTATTGACAAAACAAACTGAAAGTGTCCCATTCAAACACAAGAGGATGGTAGGGGAAAAAAAGGCTGCTCTCTCTCTCACACTCTCTCTCTATATATATATATATATTTTTTTTTTTTTTTTTTTTTTTTTTTCTTTGAGATGGGAGTTTCACTCTTGTTGCCCAAGCTGGAGTACAATGGCACGATCTCAGCTCACTGCAACCTCCGCCTCTTGGGTTCAAGCAATTTTCACGCCCGGCTAATTTTTTTGTATTTTTAGTAGAAACAAGGTTTCAGCATGTTGGCCAGGCTGGTCTTGAACTCCTGGCCTCAGGTGATCCACTCACCTTGGCCTCTCAAAGTGCTGGGATTACAGGCGTGAGCCACCTTGCCTGGCCGGCTGCATTATATCTTAAACCAGATAGCTGCTGGTTATAAAGTTAGCTCCTAGGAAACTGTTCAGTGAAAATGACTGAAGATGGAAGACTAAGAGCTTTTTGGGTCTTGCCTGGTCGTGATTACTATACAACACTTTGGAAGAAAAATATTGTGTAAATTGACGAAATAAATAAAACTTTGGCAGTATACTTAAATTGTGTTGAAAACCAAAGCACTTCAGGACACTGAGTAGTATTAAATCAGTAAAGTGAACTTTTCTACGTAAAAATATATTCTATTCACATCGGTCATTACCCATACTGCACAATGATATTCTGATTAATATTGCGTGGAGTAGATCTCCCAGATGCCCGCCAGATGTTCAAAGAAAACTAATGTTGTTTGACTTAAAGAAAAAAGTATAAATCACATGTACTTTGACATACATAGTGGAACAAATGGAAAGCCTCCCCATGTGAATTCCATACTTATTTCATAAGTGTATTTCAATTAAAAATGAAAGAGAAAATGCTAAGTAGATTCTAGGCCCACATATAAAATAGAAGAGAAAAAATGCCAGGCAAGTATAGTAAACAAACATACATGGCTAAATATATCTGTTACAATTTAACACTAGTACTAGTTTTTGTTGTTTCGTTAATACTTTCATTCTAAAAGATAATCATATTATGCATTCCATCACTGTTTGAAGACTACTCCAAAAGTTCAATTTAACAAGGAGGGAATAATAGAAAGACAAATTCAATCTCCAAATGAAATGAATCTACAAGCCCAGATAGGAAGGAATGTTTTCCAAATTTCCCATTATCAAAGGCTGTAAAGTTCATCAGAGTTTGAGTATGAAATATTTCTGTAGTTACAAGCAATAATGTAAGGTAGTACAGTGTTTATGCTATTAAATATAGATAGATTTAACTGAAAGTGTTTGAGAAGGTCTTGTGATCTACTCAATTTTACACTATACTGTGCTGTGCTATTCTATACGTATATACTGTGAGTCTAATGATGTGTCCAAATTTTTCTATTCAGTATGGAGTATGAAACATAGATACTGTCACTTTCTTCTAAAAACTTACAATCAATTATTATGTAGTAAGTACTCAAAGAAACAAATAGGGTAGTTTTCATTAAAGTTTAAATATCATGTCATATTTTATCTATTAAATGAAACTAGATCTTATTTCTCTTCTTCATGGTGACTGTATGCTCACCACTTGAGTCATAAATTGAAATACAAGGTTGTAAGATTTGAATATTTTCAAGTAATTTTAAAAATTATACATCCCTCTATTGACATTTTTTAACTAAGCCTTATATATCATAACATTTTCTCCATTACATTTAGCATGAAAATTAGACTTTCAATAACTGAAAAACAAATATGGCTTACCTTCAATTATATCTTTTGACAGATATCATGGCTTTTTACCGTAAAGCTAGATTTAATAGGTAAAAGAGAAGGAAATAAGTGTAAAATCTGGGATAGTCATCATTTTGCTCTAACATTAGTTTCTGCAGAATGAACTCCTCAGGCTTAGCCCCTTTTCTTCCTGAAGATTTATAACATTTCATAACACTGTATGAATTACAAATCAAGATGTACTACAGAGACAGCACAGTATTGATTTCCTAAAACTATAAGCATCAATCTCACTCACAACGACTTTCAGAAATAACCTGATTCTTTTCCTCTAGCCTGTTTAAATGTGAATGAACTCGTGTCATGACCTCTCTTTATAACTGTTTGTATATTTTTCCTCACAATACACCAGTGTTATTTGATTTAACCTATCTCATCACAAAACACTGCATTATTGTAATATTTCTCGTCGCTGTCTTGAAAGTTCCTTTGGCTCATATATTTTGCCAAAAAGTGCAATAAATCTGTGTCAAGGATGTCTAGCTATAATACACAAAGCTGACATAAAAATTACTCGTGAATTTTATTTTCATAATAACAAACTAATTTGCTATATTAAATGATGAAGTCACAGGTGAACTAGGTACTGGATTCAGATCTCCATAGAACAATAGTTCCTGTGGCTAAAATACAACGCTTTCAATAGAAGAGGCCTATTAAGAAAGTTGTGAAGGCAAAAATTAAGGCATATATTTAAAAATATATATCTGGGGAAGACCTCAGATAGTAACTGTATCAAAGCCACCATTTTTACATTGTAGATTTGGGGGTTTGCTCCTAAGACGAATAGTCAAGGTGGAGGCGTTCAGCCTCCTTAACCCAAACATTGTTCTCTGGACTGTATTGACTCTCTCATACTCTCCTTGCAACGTTTGAGTCGCTATACAGGAGAGATACCTTGAAGAAGCCAAGGATTTCTTTACTCACTTCTAGAAATCGTATGATTACAGAGTTAGCTGAGCCTACCTAGTAGTTCTTAGACTGGAAAACAGAAATGCAAGTGGGATTTTTTTACTCTCCTGGGGTTACTTCTCTATTCCTTTCGACTTAGTACTGACTCCCAAAATGTTTAGTATTTTTAGAGAAAATGTTTTTAATTTGACCATCACATTGGTTTCTTGTTCTCACAAAAAAAAATTGAGATTATCAAGGATCACTGATAATCTGATATCACTGATTATCAAAGCATTCACAAAATAGACAAAATTCTACATTTTGATTTGAATCTTCCTATTGGCTATTTATAGTACTGGAAATTACCTTGTGCACAACTTGGAAATTTTGGGTGTGACCTTGGGCCTGTTACTTAAACTTTCTCAGACTCTTTTGTTTCTCATTCATAATATGTAGCCATAAAAAAAAAAAATAGCCACTTTACAGGGTTATTGTATATATTAAATGAGATAAAGTGTATAAAGCTATATAAAGAGTTCCAGGAACACATCTACTTTCATACATACCTCAGTGATTATGATAATAAAGACAGATATGCCAATACCTGAAATAAAGTGTACATAATGAAATGGTCTTAATTCCCACATATAACGGGGATCATGTTTGTCAATAAATTTCCATGATTGGGTTTTCTATGACTATCTGTGTTAATATACACAAAGAGTTGAACTAGGCTAACTTTTAAAAGTGAAATTGTGAAACTAAATGTTTATGTCAATTAGCCCTTCCTGCACCCTAATAATTATATTGATAAATAAAAGTATCAATAACTTTTTCTCTGCATATATTACTGCTAACTTATAGATCAATTATGTTTTGTTTTTGAGGGCGGAATTTGTCCCACAGCAGGTAGTACAACTCCTTTTCCCAAAGCTCTTAAACACATTAAACACAGAATGCAAAGGAGAAAACATGTCTCAAAAGCAGCCTACACCTAGTCAATTTTCTGTGCTTCCTCCCCACCCCTCGAGCAACCTGGCCCTGACCCAGTGAAAAATTTAGCAAAGCAACTCAAAATTGATAGTCAAATGAGACAAAAAAACAAACTTATGTTCACAATAGGAAACTAAAGTTTTGAAAAGGTTACCAGTAAATTATTTCATTCTCTATTGCTCTGAGTTTCTGAAAACATATTTATTGTTCTCAATAGCAGCAGCCTTGGCCAGAAACTTGAAAGTTTCTTCAGGGATTTAGATTACCATGTGCAAACATTTCAAGCCAGACCAACAATCTTGCATTCCTTCTCAAAGATCCAAATCATATCTCAAGAGACAGAGCAAACTATTTAGTTGAAAGGATAGTTGTGATTCCTAAAGAATGGATGCAGTAATAAAGCTATTTCTTCCCAGTATACACGTAATACTTCCTGCTCAAAGGGACACCCTCAAGGTTGTTAGGCTGAAAAATGGACTTGCCTTACACAGTGGTCTCTGTGGTCTTGTGTCCTGATTTTAAGCAATATGCTTTATTTTAAAACTATTCTTGTCATAAAAGAGAAAAAGCAATGTATCCCAGTAGAAATTCTCAAATCAGGTCAACAGGTACTCCTAAGCACTTATTAAATACGCAGGGCTCTATCAAGAGCTATTATCTGTAGTGAGATGCTGTACTCACATAACTCCTTTTAATTCACCAAATTGCCCAATCTGGTGGAATAATCAAGGGTCATGATTTAATATACCTTTAATAAAATGTAAACTGTGTCAAAGAAAACAGATAATTTGCTTAACACACTTTTAATTAGTTTCTATTTTAAAGCATTTTTCACTTTTTTTTCCCTCATTTGCCCTTTCAATCATTTTCAGATCTCAACTCCTTTTTTGGCCAGTGTATTTAAAGTTCTACCTCTCTTCAAACCTGTCATTTTCTAATTTTTTCAGTGGAAGTTATACTCATATAAAATTACCTTATTTAATTATTTTGATCTTAACTTCCTTTCTTTTTCTGTATTTGCTTTTTCTTTTTTTTTTCAATGTTTAAAACTCCATAAGCACCATGAAAACAGTTGAGCTTTTTTTCACCACTATATCTCAGCATCCAGAAGAGTGTCTAGCAGATGCTGAATAACTACATATTTGCAGTCCTCCTGAGATTACTTGGGTTCAGTATGCATGTCTACTAAATTCAGCTTCCCAAGATTATTTTCTGCTTTTTCCAGGATATACAGACAAATTCAAGATCTTAGAATAAAAACAAAAGGTGTTTAATATTCTAATAAAACTGCAAATTTTTATTCTAATGCATAAAACCAGTTCAAATAAGTTCTTGCCATTTATATTTGTGTTCACTGCCACAGCAAATTTACTACTATAGAAAAAAAGAAGTAATAACAGCAAATCCCACAGTAAAGAGATTTTCTTTAAAAATAATAACTTTTTTCAAGTATGTCAAGCATGTTTACTGATGTCTCTCAGAGAGAAAAAATGAAGAAAAGAAATAGCTGTAAAACATTATTCGGAGGACTAAAGTTCTGAATTTTGGTTGTCTGATGAAAAATATCTGTTGCATTTATAATTGATTTGTAGCAGAATCAGAGACAAACTGTAGTATCTTAGTTTTCAAGATCTTCCACCAATCTGATTTTGTATCATTATCATTAACATATCAGTAAACATGTATTTAAAGCCTATCCTGCTATCTACTCTGCTAAGGTTTGGAGTTGCCAAGAGAGTCCCTATCCTTGCACATAAAGATTAAACTACTTCCTAAAATAAATATGGTAACTTATGACAAAAGTTAAAAAAAAAAAAACAACTGGAAACATATAAAGGGTAACAACTAACTCTGCTTTTAAAAGAGAGATAATTCATTTGTATGTTAAATTACTTGTAAATATTTATTGTGTCAACACCATATATTAGACACTGTATTATCTGGTAAGATCTCAGCCTTAAAGAATATATATTGAAATTACAGGCTAGAAAGGAACTGAGAATTTACAGTATAGTTATTATAAGTACTAATACACAGACATACAAGAGAATACTTAAGAATAATTCTTCATCCATACCGGAAAAACAGGAAAGCTTCTGAAAACGGTATGATTTCTAATCTGAGAGAAGAAGAATGAGTCAGAATTACAAAATAATAATGAGATACGGGATGAGATGTGGTGGAAAAAGAACGCATTGTAGACAGAGGAAACAGTAATTTCAATTATACAGAAAAGAGAATTTAGCATGTTTTAGAAACATAAGTAAGTTCAGCATACACGGAGCATATCATATCATTGAGACGTTGGTGAGAATAAAGTTGGGAAATGAGCAGAGGCTATATGATAAAACACTTTGAAAGTCATGTTAAGATCACTATTAAAAAGTGAATCTGAGTTTAGAAAGAGAGAATAAGTGAGAAAGCATTGTGCAAACACACAGAACTATGAAAACCTTATTTAGAAAAGAACAATAGGATAATGGACTGGAGTTTAGTGACTGATGAATAAGCATGGAAAGGACAAGAGACATAAGCACTAAGTCTTACCTACCACTTCAGGTCTAAAAGAACTCTCACATGAGAACACCTTTATCATTTATTGTCAAATATTTGTTACACATTAAAATCATATAACCTTTCTTTCTGTCTTGCTCTTTATGTGAATCTTCTCATTTATTATAACGTGTCGGCAGTCCTTAGAGACAGGGATTGCCTAATATTGGGCCATGCCACCTAATGTATATTTACTGATTTTCTGATATAGTAGATGGTGAAAATCTAATATTGAAGATAGTATTCTTGAACTTCTCTGATAATTTTCAGTTGTTGGTATTTCTTAAAAACAACAGATACAACCTAGGAAAAAGTAAAAAAAATAAAATTATAACCACCAGATAACTGTCCTTGTAAAGAACACCCATTAAGAAATAAATATTAAGAATAGAGTTTTATTCCATTACTGAATTTCCAATGATGTGCATGTGAGTATAACTAAAATTTCCCAGGCAGCATGTCTATACATTTTACATTATTGAATATTGAGAGACGGGCTAAAGTGAAGCAAAGAGGAACATGTAAAGTATTTATTATCTAGTTAATTCCATCTTCTAACTACATAGTAAATAGTGTCTCTATTTCATAAATTGTATTACATATTGCACTGCATCTTTAAGGTGACTGCATTTACTGTCTATACCTGTTTTACTTGAGATCTGTGTACCTAAAATGTATGAAGGATGGTTTTTAAAAATCACTTTTATTATCTTGAATTAATATAAATTATTACAAGATCAATTTGTCATAGTTGTTGCTGTTACTCTTAGCAGAGGCCAAAATAATCTGAATTACCAGGCTTCATTCCTTATCGATGACCACATATAGACTTCATCCTTTCCTCATCTTAATTAAAACTATTTTCCCTTTCTCTTTTCAAATTTCTCAATGATATTCTAATCCAATTTACATAAAACATTTCTCATCTGTTAAAGATACCTCAGCCAACAGATGGTGCTATGTATAACATTTTTATGATAGTGCATAGTATTTAAAGATATATATTACTGAGCTTCAAGTTTAATTACATTGTTAGGATATATATATATAAATACATATATATAACATTTTCTGAAAATATGTGTTTCATAAAGTGTGAAAGACGTGAGAAAAAATTGCAAAGTCACTGAAGAATGTTAAAGTTGAGTCAGGGGTCACAAGTTACTCAATTATGCATGCAAACTTGTCAGAGTTTGAGAAGGTTCATGTTTATAAAAATGAAGTTTAACATTTTATTTGATGTGGGGAATCTGGATGTGATCAACAGGCCTCCTCTGATGCCAAATCTCTGTTCTGAAAATATCTTTTTCTGAAATCTTATTTCTGCCTCCAACACACTGCGTCTCCAATCTATCCTAATGTGAGTACCATACTGATCTTTCCAGGCTGTCTGTTCACATTTAGCAACGGGGAACAATTAATGATTTTTGAGCAGTTGAGTGCAAGAATTCAAAGTTTTGATATCTTAGTCTGGGCTTCAATTATTTAACTCCATCCTACTTTTCAAGCCTTTGGTTCATCAGTTCCCTGAAAAAAAAAAAAAAAAAAAAAAAAAAGATTGTATAGCTCAATCATATTGATCTTATAAGATGCTGTGGCTAACTCACTTTGTTGAGAGTCTTCCTTATACAATCTGGATATGCAGCCAATAATCCACAGCAGCCTTTTATGCAACTTTTTATTTGACGGTTTTCTGATCACAAAGGCCATAGGTATTTTTGTCCAATTATGAACTCTTCCAACACTTAATATTACTGTATTTAATTTGATCTCACATTGCTTTTTGCTATATTATTCCTTAAAAGAAACAATTGAATTTATTCTGTTTCTGGGTTATTGAGTGAACTGGAAACTTGGTAGGAAGTACAGCTGGTAACACCAACATGTGAAATTGATGGACTCTAGTAACCATTTTCAGTTAGGTTTTGTTCTTTTAGCAGCAAACTGATACATATCCATCAATGGAGTATCAATCTTATCCTGAAAAAATGCATAACATATTAATTTTATCTTTTCTTTTTTACTTGGATTGAGTGAAAACTTGTTACATTTGCTTTCATTAGTCTTTTTTTTTCCCCCAAAATTTGCCAGGATGAGTTACTTACTGCTCTTGAGCAAGTGAGTATTGTATTGGGTGGAGTAGGAAAAAACGGATCAGAAAATTCCAGGACCTATTTTTTCAGAAAGAAAGGACCAACTTTTGTTAAATGCTATACACAGCATTAGACACCTATTGAGAAAAAAATATATATGTATCTAAAATGAATTCAAGTTGTAACATCTGGAGAACTTGAAAATGTCTGAATTCACACACTTTGAGCTTTTCAATAGTTATGCTAACCTTGATAATCACATTGTGAGCACTCCCATTGGGTTCATTTTTATAATTTGTTTCTCTTTGTGGATATTACTTATTTGTTGAGTTATTATTGTCATACTTTCCTTTAAATCTTTAAATATCATTGTTTTTAGCTCTTTGAAAATATTAGCTCATTTGCAGTCATTACTAAATCTAATATCTGTGGACAATTAATGGTAGTTTCTATTGACTGGTTTTGTTTTCAGTTTTGCTGAATGTCACGTTTCTTTCTTTTTTTTCAGGTCTCTTAAGATTTTGTGGAATATTGGACATTTTTTACTATAGGTTTTAGTAGCTTTGGATTCTGATTTTTTTATTAAGGATTGTTATTGTGTTTTGCTTGTTTGCTTGCTTAGTAACTTCCCTGGATTAAATCTGTGAAATTTCTTTTCCCTACAGTGTGAACTTGCAGTTTTTGTTTTCTTTTTGTTGCAGTTTTTATTTTTAATTCTGGCTCCTCAGGGGTTTCTCCTGTGTCTGAATATCTTGGTGTTAAGCAAAACATTTGTCAAAAGTCATGTTTAGCCAGGTTCCCTTCCATTCTCTGCTGATAAATCTCTGTGTGGCCTGGGGAACACACTCAAATTTTAGGCCATTTTCAAGTCTGCTTTGGTTCTTACTTTATGCCAGGCCCTTTCACATATCCTCTGCATGTGTTTTTATCTTCCCTTAGCCAGTGATATACGGGGAGCTTGGGCCTCCTTCAGGCTCTGTTGTGCATCAGCTGAGGCTTGGGACAACCTAGGATATGTAGAGAGTTTATCAAGCCCGCTATAGCTAGCTTACATCCTAGAACTCCCTGGAAATTCCCTGGCGGTCACCTTGCTGTTTGTGTCAAACAGGATTTCAATCTCAGGCTAATACAACTGCTGGCCCTGCATGTTCATGTGTCACTGAGATCATCACTTTAACTGACAGTGCTTTAAGTGAGTCTCCACTAGCAATAGCAATTAGACTGCTAATTTTCAAGGTCTGCTCTTCCTGGTTGAACCCCTTTGCCAAAAAAGGTGAGGTGTGGATAGGAACATCCCCAATAAAAATGCCACATGCTCTCACTGTTACTATTCAAAGTTTAGTCATTTTTGTGAATAAACACTCCTTGATTTGTTATGTACATCTTTTATAGTTCCCAAACATTTAAGTGACTGTTTTTGACAGTTTTGTACAGCTTTGTAGTCATTTTCTATGGTGAGAATTTCTCAACCTCCTCCTTTCATCATGATAAAAGTGAATCAGGTTCCCTTTTATTTTCCTTAAGGACCATTCCTATAAAATTCATCAACGGGCAGTCTCTCTAATAACTGACTTAGTATTTTTTCTTTCAGTTTTGCCATGGAATTCTACACATAGGGTATCTTCACTGTTGAGATAAAATCATTGACATGGTGTTTAAGAATTTTTGATCATTATCCGTGGTTCTGTATTTGATTTTAAGCAAGGAATATTCACACATTTGCTGCTTTGAAATTTATATTTCTCTTTTCTGAGCTCATTTATAATTTATATAAACTTTTCTCCTGGTTAGAAATATAATAATCCAAATCTTTTATATGTTTCTATGATCACAATTTTCAAAAAGAAATTAAAATATATTAGATACCATCTCACACCAGTTAGAATGGCAATATTAAAAAGTTAGGAGACAACAGGTGCTGGAGAGGATGTGGAGAAACAGGAACACTTTTACACTGTTGGTAGGATTGTAAACTAGTTCAATCATTATGGAAAACAGTATGGCGATTCCTCAAGGATCTAGAACTAGAAGTACCATATGACCCAGCCATCCCATTACTGGGTATATACCCAAAGGATTATAAATCATGCTGCTATAAAGACACATGCACACGTATGTTTATTGCGGCACTATTCACAATAGCAAAGACATGGAATCAACCCAAATGTCCATCAGTGACAGACTGGATTAAGAAAATGTGGCACATATACACCATGGAATACTATGCAACCATAAAAAAGGATGAGTTTGTGTCCTTTGTAGGGACATGAATGCAGCTGGAAACCATCATTCTCAGCAAACTATCGCAAGAACAGAAAACCAAACACCACATGTTCTCACTCATAGGTGGGAACTGAACAATCAGATCACTTGGACTTAGGAAGGGGACCATCACACACCGGGGCCTATCACAGGGAGGGGGGAGAGGGGAGGGATTGCATTGGGAGTTATACCTGATGTAAATGACAAGTTGATGGGTGCTGACGAGTTGATGGGTGCAGCACGCCAACATGGCACAAGTATACATATGTAACAAACCTGCACGTTATCCACATGTACCCTAGAACTTAAAGTATAAATAAAAAAAAAAAAAAAAGAAAGCAAATGGGAGACCATAATACTTTAGGAAGCATTATAATTTATCACTCTGCCCTTTCCCTTTCTGAGGTTTAAAATTTATAGAGGTTTTCTATTATTTTTTCCTTTTTAAGGAGGGGAGTGAAGGATAGTCAGAATATTTTTGGGTATAGATTGAAGGTAATTTATTCAAGTCTTTACATCATTTCTTGAGACAGAAAATTGTATGGTGACAACTACCACCGCTGAAATTAGTGTACCATTCTGCTTACATCTACTAAAATCAATTTTATTGGAGTCAGAGGCTCCAAATGTAATTTCAATAATACTGTATAGTCATTCAGAGCTCTAGTTAATTTTTAATTTTTTATTTTGGGTTTGTGCATATTTTTAAAGTAGTTAGATAATAACTATAGCAATTTAAGAGGAATTGCATGAAAAAAGATCTGTTTATTAAATAAGTGCTTTTTATTACTATTATCTTAATGCAAAACAAATATATGTTTTCTAATGACATAATTCACTAATTTCTACTTAACCTACTTCATAGTAAAAGATTAAGAAGAGAAATTTAAAAATGAGAAACATTTCTTAAATTATATACAATAATTTTTATTGATTTAGAGTAGAAAGAAGTTATTTTATTCAAAATAAGAATGTGAAAGGCCAAATAATATTCTTGCAAACTTCAATTTTAATTTTTTAAAAAACTTTATAATAGATTGTGTCAAATAATGCGAGTAGAATTCTGATTTACTTTAACTAAAATAGTTAAGTATATTATGCATTGAAATTTATTAAAAATATATATTATTTTTATTCAATAATTTCAATAATATATTCAATAATATTTATACATTATTGAAAATATATGTATATTAACAAATATTAATGTAATATATAAATGTGTACAATGTATATGATATACAAATATGTATATATACACATTAAATTGGTAGCTCACTACAGGGTTGACATGTGTCTTTCTTTCAAATGACATCAAATTATGATTTTTAAAATGAGGGAGATTTTATAACATAGCAAATAGTTTTGGCTGAGATGTCAATGATAATCTTTCTGATTCAATGTAAATCACCATTTACCCATTAGATTTTGATTTTTCCTCAGGATTTTTATAAACATTTGCTCTAGAATAGGATTTTTACAGAAAATTATAATCCTGCTGGCTATCCAGCATGTTAGAAGCATCTACTCCACTAATCTTAAATTTACCCTTTTTCACCAAGTCACATTTACATGCCAAACTTGACAAATACCTCTGTAAAAGTTTTCTTTTAACTTGAAATAGTAGCACTACACTGAGTTGTTTAAAAGTAAATGACTCATGAATTTACTAACAAAGAAAGAGTGGACTTAATATTTTATAAGTGCCATTATTTCTATTAAAGCCAGTTCATGCTCCTTTTGCACTAAACTTGGCTCCCATAGTTCTTTGGACAATTGGAAGCATTAAATCTACCATCAGAGGGCAAAGAGCTAGAATCATTAAGGATATTCAAAAGCATATGCCAAGACGCTAAAGGCAATTCAATACCAATTCAGAAACCTTCGACACTGGTATTGTTTTGATTCTGCAACACTCTTTCAGTTATGTACATATAATACATTTTTAATGAACCCATTTCTACATTTTAATGTCCTGTATTTAAATTAAGGTGTAAGAATTAATCAGCATGAAATACTTGGGAAGCAAATGGGGGCTGGAATATTTGATACTTGAGTCCATGACAATATGTGTCCAGGAAGAATTTTATAATATAGAACAAATGATGTACCATCTGTCTTTAAAAATGAAATTGTTCTTTTACATGTTAAAAGTAAATGGGATATTAGGAAGTGATTATTATGCTGTTTTTGTGTTACTGTTGTTTCTTTTCCAAAAGAGGAAAGGAGGTCTGGAAAAAAATGCTGATGCTAACGAATATTTGACAATTAAAAGTATACACAATATAGTGTCTGAAAATGAAAAGATACTTGCTACAACCACTTTACCATTAACAAACTATTGCTTTCATCACCCCAAAGCATCAACATAAAACTAAGCATCAACAAAAGTGGAATAAAAGCTGTCCAAAGATTATACTAATGCCCCAACTGTTAATTCATTGTTGCCATTTATTCTTCAGTAATTTGCTCTGCTGTGTGTTTTTATCACTAGTATGAGTTTGAAATGAGCTTCAAAGTACAATTTAATAATCTATTAACTTAAAGTTTGAAATAAAAGTCATAGGATGAAATAAACTAATATAAAAAGATATTGCAGCATAGCAAAAACTTTTAAAAGGCTTCACTTTTAGGGTTGTGCCTATAAGAATTTATTAGCGAATATTCTATACCATATGGTAACTTTGATTTATAAACTGCAGGTGTTTCATTCCTTTTTTCTAATTATTTAATAAAAATATTTTTATAGCAAGGATTTTCCCTTGTTCTCTCCCAGCACATTTTGCCTAACTGGTCATTACCTCATGTAGCCACTTTTGTTCAAATGAGTTTTGAAAAATCGTCTGCAGAGATGTTCATTCAGTCCTGTTTAGAAGTGGGGAGAGAGGCCTGAATAGAGGGCTTTCTTCAGTGTAGTGGTTCTATAAACTTATCCATTTGTGTGGATCTATATAAATACTCTTGAAGAAAATGTCTAAGCAGAAGCCCTTTAGTACATTTCTTGGTCGTTTTCTCATGGATTATTATTACAAGAGGAGCTTCTTGCCCAAGCACTCCTCTGCCCTCCCACC